>JAVQJG010086974.1:0-37706 GCA_036024015.1 Craterocephalus amniculus | reverse complement strand
TGAAATGTTTAGTCCTTCCCTGAAAGAGACGATGTCTGCATGGAGCAGATGTTGCTCTAACACCTGCATGTACTTTCCAGTACTGATGGAGCCTCACAGATGTGGAAGCTGCCCACGCCATCGGCTCTGATTCTCCATCCCATCAGAGATGCTGGATGTTCCCTCTGCTCTTCAGTCTGCAGGACACGCCATCCATGCTTTCCAGGAAGAAGTTCATGTTTTCATCTCAGAGCATGATATTAAATGAGCTTTGGTCCAGAGAAGACGGCAGAATTTTTGGATCTTGTTCACATCTGGTTTTTATCTTTGCATCATATGGCTTTAACCTGTGGGATCTGTGTAATTCAGGGTGAACTGTGTTCATAGACAAAGATTTCCGAAAGTCTTTCTGAGTCCATGAACTGGTTTCCAGTAGAGAATCATGTCTGGATTTAATGCAGTGCTGATTGAGGGCAGAAAATCACCAGCATCCAGTTTAGACCTTTAGAGAGATTCCTCCCAATTCTGTGAATCTTTTGATGATGTTTTACACTGTAGATGGTTGGATCCTCAAAATCTTCACAATTCTACGTTGAGGAACATTTTTCTCCCACATTATTGATCCATTTTGTCTCAGACTGGTGAACTTCTGTCCATCCTCACATCTCAGAGACTCTGAATCTAGTGAACTATTCATTGGATTCTACTTTTATTTACATTTTCTCCTGCATCCCAGCCTTTCAGGGTTGTGGTTGTGCATAGAATACAACAGCGAGTGAATGCTAAATGAATGTTTCAGAGTATAGCTACATGAAATCACAAATTTTAAACCTGTCCAAATCTCCGAATGTTGACTTTGTGGCTTATTTCATGAGACACTGTGATCCTATGTTACACTGAGGAGGTATTTTTGTGTTCAGCGGTTCAGAAAAACAGCAAAAGTCGTGTCTTGGAAACGAATCAGCAGTCAAAATTAACATGACTATTTCAAGTTTTGTCCTGAGACTCCATTGTGTTCCAGCTACTGCTTATGTATTTGCATTGACAACGTATTTTTGAAATGATGACATCAACCACAAAATGTTCCAGCTCTGGGACATTTTTGTCTCCATTAAATTACTGTGATTTGGTTTTGCAGCAGTGTTGAAGCTGCCTGTTCATTCAGAATTCACATGTGTCATTTTTAGATCTTTACAGCCTTTAAAAGGAGCGGTTCCTTCTCTGTCTACTCTCAGTTCTCTTTTACTGGATACACCGTCGTATGAAGAGCGGTTTGACTTGCAGAAATACCTTTGAGATGAACGTTTCTCCCATAATGACAAAAACGAGACCCTTTAACAAGCCCCATCCTGACTGCTACGATCCTAAATAAGCTATCTAACAGGGAATCTCTGGACGCTTTAAAGGTGGCAAATCAGCTCGCACTGCTACTCTTTGGTTACATAATGAGGTTTCAAAAAGGATATAGTTCCTTTTTTGCTCAACGTGCAGGCCTGGTGACCATGGTGAAGTCTGCTTTTGTAAATAGCAAACAAGAACTGAAGGGAAATGTCTGCTGCATGACTTAGATTTTTCCTCTCATATTAAAAAAATTGGTAAATCAGATAAAGCTGAGAGAGGACAGAACTGAAAATGGATTCTTTATAAAAAGAAAAATCCTGCCAAATACAAAAAAAAGGAACTGGTCTGACTATATTCTGGTGATTTTTGTAATATGAACAGACATGTCAAGAGATAAGTCTTATCTTTCTTCTGCGAGTTCCTAAAATGTCCTCTCAGGGGGGAGAGGTGGATCGGGGTCAGCGCGATGTTTTCCCTCTCGCTTCCCATGTTCGGTTGTCCTCCCAGAGTTTCTTGGCAGTCTGAGTGTAATAAACAGAACATCTGCTGAGTTTTCTAAGAACCGAGAATCGGTTTGGGGCAGAGCTGAAGTCGAGGTCGATTCGCTTTCATCTGACTAAAAATGGAGACACTTCTCACTTTTATGAAGTTGGTGGCAGGCTGCAGATGTCGGTCGACTGGAGGCCCTGAAGTAATAATGGTCATGACATGTTGGGATATATGACCTAATGTCCCACCCATGTCTTCATAAGTCTGTCGTTACCCTTCAGCTAGCGCCTTATCTTGTCTCCTTATCATCAGGCTCAGGATCCAGGAAAGATCAGCCGCCATCTCGGAGGCCGGGCCGCTCAGGTTGCACAAGAAATGGTTTTACTGACGGCTGCAGGTAGCTGAGCCTCCCTCCGTGAAGCAAGCCCCTGTTGTCGCTGTTAGAGCTTTAATTCATCGTGGCACATGTTTTCATTTTCAAGAGCAAGCATAAACCTGCAGAAATATGTTTTCAAATCATTATCATTCTCTTTATAAATCCCCATCTTTACTTCCCACAAATTAAAAGCCTGCTTCATCTGTCTCAGTAGACAGGAATGAAAGGAATTGCACCTCGAGGCTAACCAATGCCTCACCATTCCAGCCCTCGGTTAGTGATAAGCTCACGGCAACCTGTTAACTGCTGCACATTTCAGCTTGTGTATGCATGCCAATCAGTTGCTAAATCAGTGCTCCGGTTAATAATTTGTACAGTAGTAGAGAGTTCCCAGAGAAAATGGCCGCGATGCAAAGCGACGTCTTCTCTCGTGCGCCTCTGCGTGCTTCCTTGACCCCAATGCAGCAGGCGTCTCTCATGCGGGCTGGGCACCTTGAGAAGTGAGCTATCTGTTGTCGAACCTCTTTGACCTGCTCTCTCCTTCAGCCTCTCCCATTTCCGCACAAAGACTCTCTAATGCCAGGTAGCTGGTGCTGGCATTCCTGTTGCATTCCACCATGGGGAAGTTGCTGGGATCAGGATGAAAAATGCCTGAAACAAAGACCCACTCTCATTCACAGGGTTTAGGGTTCTGTGGGAAAGTCCAGGCTGGACAGAGGTTGGATGGCAGAGGAATGCAAAGCGGGGCATAGCTCACACAGTCTCTATGACACAAACCTAAAGACACATTGACAAGGAAGAGGTCTTCTTACATAGAGGAGTCAGAAGTCATGAAAGAGGACGATAGGAGCACGGATAACCGCGCTGCCCCCTTCTTTTCCCATGTTTGCTCTTGACAGTTGAGTCTTCCAGTAGCAGACATTACGAGAAGTGCTTGGATTAAATGTGTGGGTGTAAAGTTGCACAGTTTTGATGTCACTTGTCTTTACTCATAGCAGCAGGAAAGCGAGTATGACACGGAGTAATCATGTGGTTGCCAAACCATATGACTTGTAGACCTGTAAACCAGACGCTTAAGATGTAGCTTTTCTGCTTTCAGCTGAAACCTGAGAGTGATATCATATTCATGACTGCTTTTAGAGTAGCACTATGTAACTTTCTGACCTTAAGATGATGTGTTTACTTGTTATATACATTTATTGTGTACATTCCCGGAGATGTCATTGCTCAGCAACATGTTAAGGCTGAGAGAGGCTCGTCACTTTGAATGTGCACCCTGGCTGATTCTGCAAAGAAAAATGGTCAAAGGACGTGAAAAAAAGAGAGAAAGTGACACAGAAACGTGACAAGAGTCAACATTAGCCTGCTACTGAGGGGATAGCGCTCTGAGGAGGGGTAGGATGCAAGATGGATGCTGAATTAACTAATGCAGCGGGGCTATGAAGCTCACTGAGATTTGGAAGTGCAAAGTAAAAAATCTTATTGTTTTCATCGACTGTGTGGAAGGGCTAGGCAAAACTGAAAATGTTGGTATTGATCCAATACCGCTTAAATCCAGGGGAGGAATCAATCTGCCCAGCTCTACTGTGTGAAGAAAGTGTGGAAAAAACAACAAAAACAAAACTCCAGGTTTGCTGTTCCAGTAAACCTGAGCGGATACAAGTTAATCCGGTGATCTGGTTGAAGTGTGCTGCAGCAGGAAACATCTTAACTCTGCTCATCGCTGTTCCAGGACAAAAAGTCATTCTTATTAGATGCATGATGTGGTTTAGAGCTGCTTTGTAGGAACACACAAGCTTACATCCAAAGACCATCATGAGCTGGTTAAACTGATCGTTCTTCTTCTTTAGTCTAGAGAACGCTGCATTTTTCAGTTTTTCTGAACGTTTTCCGTCCTTCTGTCCACTCTGAACTAACCTTTGCTGCTTCTGATTCATTCTCACATGATTTTATCTTTTCATGGTGAAGCTATAAATGCATACACAGACAATGATCTGTAAAATGTCCTGTCACCTGTTGACTTTTTTAACCCTTTAGTGACACCTTTAAAGGGTTAAAGAACACATGTACATTTGTCATATTTGATACATTCAGTTTCTAAGACCTTATGTTAAGAACTTAAAAACCCTGATGAACACAATCTGATTCTTGCTCTTGTGTTAAAGGGGCCAAATAAAGAGCTCACATTGAAAAATGTAGACTTTTCTCCTTTTCTTTTCATGTTTCTTGGGTTAATGACATAGATTACTCTAAGTAATGTTATATTTTGAATCATCACATACCTCATTTCCACCAAAGAAGAACCAGTGCCAGAGCCAGTGCTTAACTGGTTTAACTCTGGTGATTGCAAAGAACTGGTTTTGTTTTCCAATGAAAGATCCGGCCGTTGCTGCGTCATTACTTTATTTTTATCCAAGGCGCTGCTTTTTTTGTTGCCGGCCGGTCTCCAACATCAGAATATAATAAATCAAAAAGCTGATTTTGGGGATCACCAGTTACCGCTGCGTCCCAGTTTTTTATTCTGGTCCTGTAAATCTTTATTAAATGGACAGTTGGTCGATGTTACGCTTGTAGAAGCTGCAGAATCTTCCCCTGTAGCTGCTCAAAGACAAGCTTTGTCCAATGGGTGCTGAACTGTTTATTCTGGATTTCTGCAGACGACTAAATGGAAAAATAATTACACTGGGTCTCCTCCTGGGACCCGTTTTTTTATTTCATTAACCATTTCTTGGTATGGAGATTCTGGATCGGTGTCAGTTTGTTTCACTTTGGCTACATGGAGCTGCCCCAAACCGCTGATGTAAGCCTTGTGAACCGGTTCTTAACTCTGGCCCAGTAAACAGTTGGTGCCAGGAAAGAACCAGTTTTGGGAGCCGGTGCTTAGTCTGGCTCTGGCTTTGGACCAGCACTGGAACCAGTTCGGTCGAAAAGGGTCCAAAGTTTTAGGTTGAAGAACTTTACTTTGCAAATGCTTCTCTTTTTGCAGACCACTAAAGCCCCTTTACCTCTGAGACTCTGCCTCTTCAGGGTGCTCTTTTTAAACCCCATTATACTGCCGATCTGTAGAGATGCAACACATTCCTCCAGCTGTTTCTTTTCAGCACCTCTTACTTTTCCATCCCTCTCATGACTTTTCTAAAAACCATCTTCCAATTTAAGATGAATATTTTTCATGAAACAGTCATGCTTTGGACATTTGATATGTTTTCTGTGTTCTGTTGTGAAAGAAATATTGGTTTATGAGACTTGCAAATCACTCTGTTTTCATTTACATGTTACACAGTGTCCCCGCTTTTTTGGAGTTGGGTTGTAGCTCTTGGCAACATTTTCCTGGAACATTTACTGATTTCTTTGTGGAAAATTAGTTTGGCACATTGCAAATGGTAAAACAAGAATTGTAATTTTAACACTGTGGTTTTTTGCACAGACTCAAAGTTGGGACGTGTGAAATGCTGATACGTGTTTTCATCTGCCAAAAGGAGACAAGAGAACGGCAAGAAAAGAAGAAAAAGACCACTGCAAGTGTTAATGTTTGATGTCAGAACTCTGAGCTCAGATTTTATTTACAGAATCATCAACCAGAAATCATCCCACCAGCTTTTTTTAATTCATAAAGGTTTATATATACCTGTATGTTTACCTTAACTCTGCTCGTGAAGATTTGAAGGGCTATTTACTGTCAAAGCATTTTAACTCTCCTACAATACATATTCTGAATAATCAATATTTAGATATGTGGAAAAAATTCCCTTATGGTATTTAAAATTCTAACTGAGGATCTTTAGAGGATCATGTCTTCATGTCCTTTCATGATGAAGGCTGAAAGGTTTCCTAGGTCTCTGCTTTCTTAAAGAGTGACAGTGTTTGCCTTTACATCTTGATGAAATTGTGAATTTTGACAGGGTTTGATGCAGTGATGCCAATAAATGAAAAATGTTATCATTTGGTTAATCAACTACACTTTATTTAAGCTCATTTTCAGCTCAAATCTTCATAAAACACAAAGGTAAACAGTATGTGCTTGACATTAGCATTGTTAGCATACAAAGATTAACTAAAAGCACTGTTGTGTAACAATAGCCTCACACAACTGTTATGTTTTGTCCTCAAGCCCCATGTTTCTTATTTAGTTTGCCAAAACTGGTTAGTTTTTTGGCATCAAAATGACTCGCTTGTCAACATTTTCTCACTCCCAGTCCACTGAGCTTCCGGGGGAAATTGTGGAGACAGTGTTGAGGGTTCAACTGGGACTTAAAAGTTGTTTTTAGGGGATTTTGTTCATGCTTACATCATTGATTGACATAACATGAAGTTATTCAATCATTAATAGAATATAATGTGGGAAAATGTGGGAAATGAGTCAATAGTGATCTCTTTATTTGGCACCACTGGTGATATTTTAAAGGTGCAGCATGTAACAAAATTAAAGATCAAAGACTTTGACCTTTGAATTCACTCAGATGAAAACTTGTTTATGAAGAAATTTGGTCACCATCCATTCTTTGTCCATCTTTACCCCTAGATGTCTGTTATTCTCACAAACTGTGCCTTTAATGTAGCTTTATTTCGGGTTTTATTCACTACTTTGCATTTTAGAAACTGCTTGGGTTACAGCATTACAATATGAATAGTTATGGTTGGGTATGTAAAACATCATGGCGTTCATAAAATACCCTGTAACAACCTATTGCATTAAATTATCCTTTTCCCGGATTACTGGCTGCTGAGTGAGCTGCCAAGTCCACCGTCAGCCTTCAGCTGGACACTCCGGCCAGACTTCTTCCTGAATGACATTTATTACAAAACAACGTTTTTTCTCTCTTGACTTCATGAGTCAAACTGACGTTAGAGCCATTTTTATCTTAGTTTAAAAGATTGTTTATTTGGAATTATTCAGCTTTTTTTGAGACCATCAGGAAGTCCTTGGTGCATATATGAGAAAAATACATCTTTTTTATGTAGCAAATATATTCACTGGTTCATTAAAGTGAGGCACAGGTTTACAACTGAACTAATACACAGAAAGGTCATAAATAATATGTTAATTTTTATCGGTTTCATTCACATTTAGAAATTAATGTAAAGTAGCCAGGTGCCATAGACAGGGTTTCTTGCTCTATCAGCATTTATTTTTTGTTATGCACATTTTGTGTTAATGATTCAAATAAAAAGTTAAAATTTGCTTTAGTATATTTTCTCATCAAAACTGTTCATTGAAATAGATTTCAATAGACGGAAGCCAAAATTATTAGACAAGGAGACTGAGAAAAAGATAAAGACTTCATTCATTCATTCATTCATTCATTCATTCATTCATTCATTCATTCATTCATTCATTCATTCATTCATTCATTCATTTATTCATTCATACAAACAATAAACGTAAAACCCCCTGTAATATTCCATTAATGTACAGTAGGTGCAGGAAAAACTGTTTGGGGAAAAAAATCTGAGTGAAATACCATAATTAAAATACTTAGCCCTATATTTTTATATGCAATCTGTAATGAATCAATAATTTAATTACCTATATATATAAACCAATGACTGCAAAAATGTTAGTCTGAAAATAGTAAAAGATTTCTATTTTTAATATAATATATTATAAGTTTATGGAAATTTCTTATATTTAGTTAATATGTCAAATTATATCACTAATAAAACATTTTATTTTAATATCATTATTAAAACATACAATTTATATTGATCCCAGTTAGTGAATTCATCTACTAATTCATCTACTTGAACCCATCTCTAGCTAAGGATAAATTCACAGTAACAGAATATCAACAGCATTAAACTTATTTAACCGTTTTATATTCTTTTAAAAGAACATTTTAAAGGGATTAAAGGCAACTTTACAAAATCTGACTCAGTGCTGCTGCGACAGGCGCTGTGGGTAACTGTACCCACCAGCGAAGCAGCATGGGAGCGCACACAAACACTGCACAGACTGTCCGGTCGTATTTTTTTAAACTCACAAGATGCTGCTGAAAAGTCTTCTTTTTCTTTGTGGTTCAACTTTTTTGTTGGCTTTGAGTGGATTCAGGTCGTTTGCTGGCTGCAGAAGCATCCATTAGTATCCCTTCAGTGTCTGAATCCGAGTGTTTAAGCGCTGTCGGCAACACCCATAAAGCGTCAATTTATGTCACATCCCCACGACTGCGTGGGAAATTTGGACGCCGAGCTGCCGCGCATTATGAATCACAGATACATGGATGGCCTCCTTATTTTAGGTGTTTAATGCTTTACGACCCGTTAGCATTTAATAAACTGGAAATGCATGTGTAGTTTCTCACAAATCTTTCCTTAAGTCCCTTGAATGAAATTATGAATTAAGAAATTTATTATTAGTCTTTATGTGAAATGAAATTACATTTCTTTTTTAAAAAAGTTTTTTTGACACAGAAATTTGTAGTTTATTTGTGTAGCCTTATTGGCTCTTTGACATAATAGCATTTAAGTAATGATTGAAATGTTACAGTACAACTGTTATTTTTCCCTTTTTATTGAAGTCTACTGGATTATATATATACTACCTTTCAAACAACTGAACTCATTTCCCAATTGGATTTAAAGGGGAAAGTGTGACCAAACTTTTGACTGGTTTCTCCAAACATCCATATGTGGCGAGTTGAAAATGACAACCACCTGGTTTTGGTTACTTTGTTTGATTTTTACATAGGTCTTTGTTTTACCCTTTAGTCTGCACCTTGAAGAGTTTCGCAAAAGCTTCCCAGAGCCGTGAAACACGATATGTTCACTGTAACGTTAACAGGAAGACTTCCTGTTACTATGAATGGCATCATTGATAAATCTAGCCGTTCCTACAACCCTTAAAGCTTTCTTTGTTTTCTTCAATTTTTAATAATGGCTGAACAATACTTATCTCAGCACACGAACAACCGCTGAAAGCCCTCGATAACCTTCTTTCTTCAAAGGCTTTGTCTGAGTGGATTCTATTTTCATATGCAGATTAAATCACAACCTAAACAATCAAAGCTGCCACTTGTTTATACGGCGAGCTGCAGCCTGCCATCAGCTCAGGCTATATATCATCTTCAGTCTATATGTAGAGTGCGGTTGTGGGGCGTTGGAGACGGAGTATGCGGGGAAATGAGAGGAGATCTGTTGCACCCCACAGGCCCCTTCCTATTCTCTGATGTGGCTTCAAGACTTCCCAGGAAATGCAAAGCCTTATGGGATAGCGCTTAAGTAGTCTCCAGAGTTTTGCAACCGTGTGTGAACGAGTGCATGTGCCTGCATCTTTGAGTGCCCTCTGCAGCGCTAACCTTTTGACCGTTTACCTCCTCCCTTTGATGCAGTCGACTGCGGCCTTTCTGAGGAAGGAGGGAGTGTCGCAGCGAACCGAAGGGCAACTGTATCTCTCAGGTGATTTGTCTTGTGGGTGGGGCGCGCTGATCTGAAAGGCTCTGCCGGCTTCCGCTTCAAATCTGTGAGCGGCAGAGGCATAAAAAAAAAAACCACACACACGACATTCCCACTGTTTTCTCACGCGCTGTTATCAGTCTTATTCAAACAAGGTGCCGGCTCATGACATAAACACTGAACTATTATCTTTGTCATCTCCAGTCTGGTGGGCTCCTCACAGGTTGTGATGCATTAGAGCCACTTCAGCAGATAGTAGTGGGTTCAGATTAAGAGAAATATTCAGGGATATTCAGTATCATTATATATTTTTTTTTACAGCTCTCCTGCTTTTTGTTAAGTGAATAAGGCTGCTGGGAGGCCCGGCCCCTCTCATCTGCAGCCTGTTATGGCGTAGCGGGAGGATGACATCATACTGGTCTCAGAGCGGCGGCTGGTAATTGGCCCGCTCTCCTCCTCCAGCGGCACGGGCCAAACAGAACACACAAGTGGAGCCAGGCAATGCAAGTCAGATGCACTGGGTTTTTCCAGAATGGCTGATGGGGCCTCAGCGCAGACCGGGAGCCAAGAGGCCTCAAAGAGGGGGTACACCGATCCAACTGTAAATGTCAGAAATGAATGAAGGGCCTCAACTCAAAATGAAATCTGATATAATGCGCCGCAGGCCAGCCGTGTTTGATCTGCTCCACAATCCGCCGTTCAAGTCGTCTGGATAACTGCGCCTATTCTCCACGATATGACATTGCAAAAGCGTTTTCATGTGGAAGGTCTGCTTCATCCCACACAATGTTCCATTACAGCGAAGCCGGGCGGCTACACCTCTGGGCTGCAGAGGAGCCGCAGCCAGTGACTGTTTGTAATACTGAAATCAGAGCAGGATTTCTCAGCCCCGAAGACGTTCACATGATTCACAATGGAGATGCAATGCTGTTGCTTAAAATGATGTAAAGCTCCACCAGGCATTGTCCTGAAATTCCCAGCATATGTGCATCACAGGCCAGAGGATGGAACATCTGGAAAGAAGCTGAAGTCTCTGCAGGTTCGGATGAATGTCTTGTGGATGGAAATCAGCGTGACAATATAGCAAAACAGCAAATCCCATTAGTGTTTAATCGAGTGTTTGAAGTGGTGACATGAGGGAAAACGTGATTGGTTGCATGAATGAGATCTGCTTCTACCTCACGGCGTCCAATCGTAATCTGTTAGGCTGTGCACACACACAGAGGATGCTGATCTTCCAGTTGCAGTCAGAAAAGTTTCTCCAGTGTGGGAAAACATGCTCCGTCTTTGTCAAACCAGGGTGCAGGGCTCTGCGTGTTGGCACGTGCCCGTCCGCCTGTTTGCGCATTGTTTACCCACATCAGTGAGAAGCAGAAGGAGGTGTCGGTTGTGAAAGGTCACACATTGTCAAACAGCGAGCTTGTAGGTGGTGAGAACATCAGAGTTCCTGTCAGGGCTGAGATGAGACTCAGCATCTGCGGGCGAAAACAACTGATTGAGCGAAAAACTGTCAAACAAGCCGCTCTGCTCTGGCTGGAAAGAGTGAATGCTCCGTCAGGCCCTGCACCGAGACGTGAGGCGCTGCACTGCGACTAGCCGGCGTAGGTGTAGTTACCATGCTGGAACGAATACGATACTTGAGTTTGATAATGTGTTTCTGCAGAATATCGCATGTGAACAGGCCCGAAGTTTCACAGAGAAGCTGATAATGTGAACTCTGAACTGTTTTCTGAGCAACAGGAAGGTAAAAACTGATCTGCAGAGGTAGAAATATGTGAAATGTTAAGCATAACTGAGAAAAGGGATGATTATGTAAGTAATTAAGCATTTGTAAATGGCCTTCTTGTTGTCCTGCACTTCACAGGGGCCATATTTCAGAATTCCCATCACAGAATAAACTTTTTCTTAGGCTAAACACCAAATGAGAGAGATACTGTAGACAACTTTGTTGTATTTTCCACAAACAGAAATAACTCGAGCCTTTTGAAGGGCTCCAGGTTCAGTTGTTTGTTCTGGTTTTATTGGGCTGTAAACCCTTAAAATTTTTTTTGTTTTTGCATTTAAATGTAAAAATACACAAAGAAGTGCAACTTTGTCAAAATGCTGACATAATTTTTTCAGGACCGGCTTGGTTATCAGATTATGAGGCAATCTAATGGAGCTTTACAGGTAAAAGAAGCAGAGTCAGCATCCATCTTGCAGCCTACCTTTAAGTCACTGTAATGGGGACTCCTCTTATTTTATTTGCTCTGTTCTTATTCTTTCTGTACTTCCTCTGTTAAGGTCTTCCTGTCGTATGCTGAATCAGCCACAGACTGGCCAGCGTGTTGATATCCAGTGCCTGATGTGTGATGTGGAGCAGTGAAAATTCAGCTTTAATGTAAGGCAGAGAAAGTTGCAAAGTGACATTTCTCTGCACCAGGACTCTGTTGAGCAACGACGGCTCCAGGAGTGTTTAAAATAAAGCTCGGTGTTCCATCATAAAGAGTCAGAAACACTTTTTTTTAAGTTCAGAAAGTCACACAGTGCTACTTTAAGATCACTTTAAGATCACATGATGCAGCGTCAAATTAAATTATTATTTAACCATTTGGGGCAACATAAGGAGCTTTGAACCCAGAAGGGAGCACAGCAGTTGTACCTACATGTCCCTTGCCAGTTTTCACTCTGCTGCTCTCCAATAGCTCATTCAGGGGAAAACAGGAGCTCATTGTGACTTATTAGGTTGTAAAACCAAAGCAGAGTGCTGGAAGATCCAAAAGCACTCCGCAGAGCTTCGGAAACTTCATAACATGAGGTGTCAGTCACCAAAATCTTCTTAAACTGATGAATACCAGGTCAGGCCATAACCCTGATCTCCCAATAAAACAAAACATTATAATACTCTTGCAGAAAAAGTGAATTATTTAACAATATGTAGAATGAGTCATGAGTAACGATGAGTAGGAGTTTTATGAATCTAATCTGGGTGGGGGTTTGTTACATTGATGGTGTTCAGAGGATCAGCTGTACAATTAAATCCCGTCTTCACTGCTGCTTCTTTAGCTGTTTATGGAAACTTTGTGTACTGTGTGACCAGTTCATGTCTCATGGGATATGGACAGCTGTGACATGCCCATCCTGTCTCAGCTGCCACTCACATGATCTGCAATACAGTGCAAAAACAGTAAATCTGACATTTACTGATCAGGACTGGGGTGAAAAAAGGTAGAGACCAGTAACTGGCGACACAGTTTCTGATCAGCTTAATGTAAACTAAAGTTTTGTTTACTTTTTAAAAATTAACAATACACTTTGTAATTGACCCCCCAAAAAGCATGACTGTAATTTTATTATCATATTTGAATGAATGCTGATTTATTCAGACATGCCAGCACTTAGACGTGCATAAAATTATTTCTGAGCATTGATGAGAAAACATTCATGAATGCAACAAAAATAGCGAAGAAATTTTCTTACGGAAAGTTTATTAAGCATTAATAATCTGTGGGCTGAAGACTATAACTATCCTCTATGATGTTACACATATTCATTGGGCCCACTGTTATGTTTTAGAAACACTGGATCAATGGAAACTTTTTGGTGAAATCATTAAAGTGTCAGAATTAATCACTTTCATTCTTGTTCCAACCTTCATTTCTACCGGATGCTGGGTTACAGTATGGCAGGACGTTAGTTATCGTTAGCAAATGTTTAACTTTACTCTGCAGAAGGAAAGCGGCAGCCTCAGAAGCCTGACCGACGTTAACCCTCGTCCTGCTTTGGCTTGTGGAGAAATGAAATGGAAGGTGGATGCCGCTTCCATGCAGAGCTGTACATCTGGAAACCCCTGAGGTATCCTTCAGTGTATGTTGACATGATTTTTATATGAAAATATTGATTTCTTTTGGACTGTTAAAAAAATGACTCATTCATAAGACAATTATTTCTGTTCTATTTAAAAAAAAATCTGTAAAATTACAATTTTTATTCTGCACCAAAATTAAATGTTTTATTTAAAAAGTTGACAAATAAATGATATTTATCATATGATGTATGACGTATACTGCTGTCTGTAAGCAGATCAGAAGGCAAGGGATCAGAGAAATTACTAATTTTAAGGATTTACATTATATTCTGCGTCACTCAGAGTGTGAGATGATCTGCTGTCTGCAGACTGTTTTCTCATTAAAAATCAATTACGGGTTAAAAAGTTTAATGTGTGAAACATTCAAACCTAACATATTACAATGTCAGGTTTTAGGATTAAACAAGAACTGAATTATGTTGTAAAATCGTAAAACTTTAATATAGTGAATAAACCACTATAACAGGAAAAAATATTTTTATTCACTAAAATGTTTCATTATTAAAATGGTAAATTAAAACTTTATTAGTTCACCGTTTTCTTTTCCTAGGGTTAGGACAAGTATATTTACATTGCATATTTCATGTGCAAAACCATTCAAAGTGCTTTATTTAAAACATTAAAAGCATTTCAGTGGCATGCAGAGGAAATTTAAAAACAAGAGAAGGGGAGAAGGAAATGACATTAAATTAACAAGATGATCAAGTTTAACAATTCAAGCTTAAAAGCAATGGTGCAGATGTGGACTTTTAAATGGAAACTAATGTAAGTGAATGCAACAGAGAACAAGGGGTCTTTAACTTGGGTTTATATATTTATTCTAACAATTATGAGCTTAAATCCAAAAATGCACCTAGAATGAATTTCAGCTGATCGGTGGCTTTCTGGGAGTTTTTTCAGACATGTGGAGCATAGAAGCTGAGTGCAGCTTCTCCAGGACTGGTTCGGACTCTGGGAACAGATAAAAGACCAGATCCAGATGACCTGAGGGGGTATAGGTTCACACTGGGTCAAGAGGTCGCTGATGTATTTTGATTTTAAACCATTCATTGCTTTAACAAAACTTTAAAGTCTCTCCTCTGATGGACAATCAGGAAGTTTAAAGACCTCAGAACTGCACAGATGTAGTTCTTGGTCTTAGTCAGGACTTTTTTTCAGTTTTAGACGTCACGACACAAACATCAAAAGTTAATGTAAAAGTCAGTCACATGATGTGATTTGCACTTCTTTCACCATCTAACTAAACAGAACAAAAAGTACCAGGAAAATGAACAATTAAACATGCATTACCTTGATGAGAACGGTATCTATTGGTACTGTACGAGACAAAAACTGGAAAAATTAATTCTAAATTAATTTTTGGATTGAAGCTCATATGAGAAGAAAAGGTTAAAACATTAAATTCTAACATTAAAATAAAATCACATAATTAATTTATCATATTACGACTTAATAAGGTCCCATTTTTCCTTTCTCTGGGATGCAGTAATAATTGAGGTGTTTGGGATTTGAATCAGCAGCTCGGGCATCTGGTCAGGATGCCTCCTTGATCCTCCCTGGGGAGGTACTTTGTGCGTGTCCCACTGGGACGACACCCTGTAGACGCTGGCGGGATCAGATCTCTCGGTTGGACTGATGTGGCGATGAGAGGGAAAGTGGTCAAAGATGGACGGACTTCTATTTAAAAAATGTCAACCTTAGTCTTGAAATATTAAGTTTGACAGTTTCCCCACAAGTCATTTTGGTTTCTTTAACAGGATTCACTCCTAGAAATGTGTTAGTGCATGTTCTAAGCGCTTATTTAATAACAGATAATAAATCAGGCCTCTAAAGAAACCTATTTTTTAAATCAGGTTTCAAGTATCATTCTTGTTCCCCCTTTTTGCCCAAATATGGTCACTTCTTCCTCCAAAAGAGGAAGATATGATGACATCATTACGGTCTGCAGAAAACACCTAAATATATAACAACCAATAATTTTCATCTGTCTGTTTGAAAGCAGGACAGATTTGGTTGGATTCAGCTAAAGTGGATGCATGGCCGGACTTCAAGGGACAATAAACTGCACTGGATTAATATGAACTTTATTGTTCGACTAAAAAAGGACAAGACAGAGAAAATGGGGTCATCTTGTTGTAAAAACTCTTCATAAAACCAGCGGAACAGTTACTACGGTTACACAGATGGTTTTTTTGTTTTACAGTATGGCCTGTAATGGAAGCATCTGGTGAAAAGCTCATGTTGTAGCTCTGGTTTTGCTGGTGTGAAACCATTCTTACAATTATGACTTTGCTTTTTCACTTCTTCTCATGTTCATCTGAGGCCTGAGAGTTTGAATGAACAGGTGGCTGCTTTACAATCCCCCCCGAACACCCGAACTCCCCAGCTGAAAGCTGAGACTTACCGGCGAAAGCTTATTTTTCATTTTTAGCTGCTACCGATGCACATTTTGCAGCACATCCTCTCAGCTGGTGAACTAGATGTCAAGGCAGAAAACCACGCCGGAGGGAGGAAATGATCATAGCATCAGGGAATGCGTTATCATTTTCTCCTCATTGTGCATTCGGCCTCAACCAGCTGAAAGTCATATATTTGTGTTTCTTATCTGGAAGACGTGAATATGTCTCCTGCATATTTTAGATTTGGACACTTCCGTGTGTCATGTCAAGACGATCAGCCCTGACTGGACATGTGCACTGAAATATCAAGTGTCACGTAGGCTGCTGTGCTGCACAATGGAGAAGACTATATCATGTTGCCCATCCATCAAACGCCGCTCTCTGGAGGAAGTCGGCCCAGCTGTTGTTGGCCATTGATACTTTTGTTGTTCCTCTCTTGAACCGCTCTAGGCTGGTAGCTGGGCCCTCAGCTGCTGCCTCGTTGGTTCACTTTCATTTTCTGCCTAAATGCATTTACTCTTTCTCTAACATGTTACTACAAAAGCTCATTCCCAACCATCATAAGATGAGTTTGCTGGAACTGATTTAACGTGCATGGGGGTGCAAAGGTTATTGAGGTGCAGGAAGTACGTTAGCTATCACTATATTTATATAAGCAACAATCTGAAGTGAGGAAACACAATGCAAACATGCAGAGTTTCCGTCACATCAGAGAGCACACATGGGCTTGACAGCCTCGAGTGCAGAGGGTGGAGGGAGCAGCCGCACCTTGAAAGCCCTGGCAGCTTTTCATGTCTCGTATAGCCACAGCCACATGTGTCAGACTTCTCCTCCCACGCTGCACATTTCACACATTCCTCACGAATGTTTGCTTTTTCTTTTTCCTTCTTTTAAAAAAAAAAACAAAAAAAAAAAACAGGTCAAGAGAATGAATCCAAGCAGCATTTTGTGTGTGTGTGTGCAGCTTTTGGAGATCGCTCTATTCCTTCTTTGTCCAGTCATCATTTTTTCTGCAGTTCTGTCTATCACTGGGAGTATTTATGTCTTCATGAGCTAACCATAAAGATAGCCTTCCTGTGCTTTCATTTCCTCACTGACAGTGGGAATCCTGACCAAGAGCTTGAGCTCTGGCTCAATTTATGCTTCAGAACTTCCTGTTATCAATTATTACATAAGGTTCGGAAACAGAGACGTCCCAGTTTTGAAGAGACTTTTACAAAAACAATTAGAAGATTCTCCCTAAAGGGGTTACTGGAGGACATATTGATTGTGTGAAACTGGAGATGACCGTAATCCTGGAACAGTCTAATCCAAATAGGTCTTTAAGGTAATCTGTTACACCCACATACTTTATTTGCTAAGACATGCAAAAATATCAGCTGCGGAAAAAAGCCTCTAACTGCAGAGCGGTGAGAAAAAGTCAGAGGATCACCAAAGTCAATGACAGACATCATCTAGGGATCATGGGTGTCAATTTTTCTGACAAATCCAGTGAGCAGACGTGTGGTTACAGGTGTCCGATGCATTACGGACCCATGTTGTCTCATGCGTGTTTCTGAGTGATGAGATGGGCTCTGTGCTGAGGTTGCACAGTGATACAAGGTCCCTCGGGACGAGGCCTCGGTCCTGGGAATCAGTGGCCCAGGATCAAGAAGAGCATCGCAGCTTCGGGCTGCAGCAGCACTGGGAACCTCCTTTTTTCCCAGAGTGGTCTGTCGGCTGACATATGAACAACCACTAGGATTAGCTCTGTTCCTCCCAGACTTTCAGTGGGAAGAACGAGAGTTTCTCTTCAGGAAAAGATTTTCTTCTGGGCGGTAACTATTATTAACTGGTCTGATCGACTGCTAAACAAGGAAGACCTTGTGGGAATGTTAAGCTGGATCGGATGTCCTGTTTTCAGTGGTGTGAAATGATTTAGCCTAGTTATAGCATGTTGTATCATGATCAGCCTGACCCACCTCTCATTGCTGAGGGGTACTCTTTGGTAACAAAGCCCTGGTATCTGGTTCTTTAAGCTTTCTATTTGATTAAGTCTAATCTCTAGTGTTTGTTTTCGGCTGGTTTTGTGTGGGGTGAAAGCACTTATTGCTCTCTTTCTGTGTTTAAATGAACGTTCAGCCTGTCCAACAGGAATCTGAGCTGAACAAGGCTGCACCCAATGGGATATTTAACCGGAAAGAGACATGAGAAAATGGTTAACAAACAGCTTTACGATGACAAATACGGTAGAAGAATTTTCTCAAGACACCCATTTGACATTTTTGAGGAAGTGCTTCTTCCTTTTCTTTCTGAAAATAGTAAAAAGATTGATTGCAATAATGCTTAGCTTTGCACAAAAAGGGGATTCAAGGGAAATGTCCAGCAAAGCTCTGTCAGAGGGAAACATAATCTGCTACCTCTAAAGCTCACTAAAACCCTGCTCACAAACTCTCTGGGTTCTAGTTCCTGTCTTCAGATGGAAGTGACATTTTCTCAGTGTCAAATGACACATAAATAACCTTTTTAATAAAAAAAATGAGCACATAAAGTGTCTTTGAAAGTGAACACACCTGCTAAATAGACTCCCATTGTTAGTAGCAGTGCATGTAGACACAACAGGAAAAGAAGACTTTCAGTCAGTCTGCAGGCTATGATGCACCACAGTTTGTTAAAAGTTTGACTTTTGACACACATGTTTTGATCCTGCAGCACTCAGACTGATAATGGAGTTGGTTAAACTCATAAATACGCAGGATGGAGTTCTGATCTTGCAGAATGGGCTCATGTGTCTGCCTTTGCAGCAGCTTACTGGGAGAAAATGAGCGTGTCCGAACCAGGTGCAACGTTTCTGTTAGTGCCAATCAGAGCTTAAGCTGAGGTCACATGATTGCAGAACCATTTGATCCTGAACCGAGATGCAATTTTAACCTTTAAGTATGAATAGTGCATTTACATGAAATGGATTGTGTGTATCTTTTGCTATTCCACCGATTCTCGTATTGGAGTCTTTTTAAAAATCTCAAGCAGTTGTTTATATTTCATGTCGATTGGTTCAGTTTTGGTCCCATCCTGTCTTCCACCGCATGTAATTTGTTTTTTGTTTTCTTTTTAAAATAAACTTGGAGTAAAGCGAAGGAGCCAAACAGCCGTGAAAAAAAGTTTACATTATGCCGGCGTACACCTGCTGTAACACGGATGCACAACAAGGATAATTTCTGCCCGACATTAAGAGTAGCTTCTGTGTTTTCATTCAAACTCATTGGAATAACAATCAGCATAACCCAGCCCTCTCAGTCAGCATGACATTTTGACTCGAATGAATGTGATTGGATCAGAATTTCCAGATTAGTAGAGGTGTCCTTTCCAAAACATCTCTGCTGAACAGTCTTAGCATTAGCATTAGCATTAGCATGCTAATTTGGAAGCTAACACCATCTTACACCATATCGTTGAGTCGGATGTCTGGCTTTACAACCGGTAAAACAACCGTGTAGCTCCGCTGTCCGCTTGTTTATTTCTTACACAGCACGACACATATCACCACATACTTCCTCTCTCTCAAAGTACGGAAGCCCCGAAGGCAAACTGAAAAATCTAACTTAGGTTAAACAGCTATAATTTCTCTGGACCCAAACTCTTTCAAGAACGTAAACTGATAATCACAAAAATGGCGCTTACACTCCACATAAAGGCCCCTGTTTAAACTAACTAGCGCCCTTACCTAACACACCACCGTACAGCCTAAAGTCAAGCAGTGCATCATGATTCAGTTTTCTTAAACAATCTTAGCTACTCTGCTAGATGCTCTGTGCAGATACACATAAATATCTCTGATTTTTCAAGCTTTTCTCCTTTAACTTCAGGTTAAACAAGTTTTATCTGTTTTAATTGCAGACTTGAGTATGTTGGTGGGAGCTTTGTGCAGCACTGAGTCGTGTTTTTGGAAGTAAAGTGATGCATGTAAAATCGCTGGGCATGATCAGGGGAACACCCTGGTGGGTGCAACACATGCTAATGGATTGGGTGCCGTCGGGCAGGTCGGCTCCTCTGCGCCACTGGACCTCCGCTGGACCCCCCACCCACTGCAGGATCAAAGCCCTGCTGCATGTCAGGGGACGGCAGGAGAATGATGCTGTCATCCACCCCTGACTAAAACATCACCGTGCTAATTCATATCATGGCATTTCCTGCTGATAGGCCTGGAATGCCCCTGTTTGTCTTATTTCTTTTATTCTCAGACTCTCTGGAATGCCGATTTACACAATATGCCAGAGGAAATGTTGTATTTCGCCACCACATTGTGTTGGCATTGCTGCTGTGGTGGTGAGCTGGAAGGCAGGCTTGAGATGGGTCAAACAATTGCTCTGTGGTTGAAATGAAGTGGTCTTTTTGAAATCATGTCGTTCTATAGTCTTCGCTTCCTGCATTTTACAAACTCTTCCCTTTGTGCTCTGTTCACAATTGCATAAATATCTGTTTTGCATCCGTAGTCAGCCAAGACTGCTAGAATGGTTTCAATTGTAAGACAAAATCCCTGCAATGAGCGTTACCTCACTGAAACAATATTTTCCACTCCCTCTCAAATCTATTAAAATGCCAATATGTATCAGTGTGTATTGATGAGTGTGCTGTGCCTGCATCTGCTGGGCTGCTAAGTTTCATTTGTCTCTGCGGTTACAAGTTGATTTTGAGTCTTTGTTTAGATGCAAGAGATGTTTTGAGGAAATCGGAGTCCTCTTGCTGAATTTAATCAAGCGATAAGACAAACGAGTTGAATTAAAACCGGAGCTGAGTCGGCCTTACAGAGGCTTCTTTATGCCTCTGTCAGAGTTGCGGGGGCCCAGAGTTAGCATGCATCACACACAGGAAAACACCAGGCAGCCCCCAGACAGTCTAGACCACAGCAGTCTGCCCCTGAATCCCTCCCCTCTCCCCATTTATAAGGAGCATATCACCTCACTAGAACCACTTTCAAAGAGCTTTCCTTCACATTGCAAAGCCCCCCCATTTCCTCCTCTTTCTCAGGAGGGAAATGTAAGCGTGTAGGAGTGGAAATGTTGCAGAGTCGGAGGGAAGTGAATGGACGAAGAAAGCGATGTTATTTGTGGAGCTGTGAGGCCCATAGGCTTAAAATAAACTCACACAAAACGACTTACTGGAAACAGCTCAGTATGTTGCTGATTAATGCCTCATTTTACGGTGGGCACAGAGTTTGAGAACAGGACAGAGTAAGAAAGAAAGAAAAGAAGAAAGAGAGACTCAACTTTTGTTTGATCCAAGGTCATTGAATGGCCAGCTGCAAGGCCCTCTATCTCCCCCTGGGATCTGTCTTCCTATTGGACATCCTGTCTCTGATGAATTGTCACTCTTCTCATTTAAGATGACAGAGAGGAAGCTGGCCGCTGCCAGGACACACCCACATGTTCCCAGCAGCCAATGAGACGGCTCCAGTTGTCGAGCATCCTTCTCTCTCCGAGATCCACAGCTGCCACAGGAGCTCCTCTGCTGGAATTTTTTGTTTGTGTCCTTCCTTCTCTAATCTCTGACCACACACACTTGTTCACTTGTGACAGGCAACCGCTGCCTGTTGGCCCAGGCCCAGACCTCCCCCTGATCCTCCGCACCACTCTGAGACGTGTGTGTGTGTGTGTGTGTTGCCAGACAAATGAACAGGAAAGCTGGGGGAACTTCAGAGTCGACTCTTGGAACAGAACAAGTGGGCCCCCTCAGCAGAATTACATAACAGACCATATGCTCACACGAGGAACATAAACCTCTCCTTTTGTTGTTACACTGTCAATGTGGACATTATTTTACATGCATGCGCTATATTTTCACAGCCTCTTGCAAAAGGAGACAGGACACATGTAAATATCATCTCATCCAAATATCTTTGTGATTACTTTTAGGAGAGGATGTGACCTCACCCGTTTAACGTCCAACCTGTGTCACTTGTCGCCTATGACTTAATCCAGGCTTCCCTCTCTGCACTGTCCTTTGTCTTCAAGGAGTTTAGGCTGGAAAATACAAAGAAATATAGAAGGTTTTGCAAATTTCTCATATTCCTAATCAAAGTTTCTGATATTTTGGGAGAATCTGTCTTTTTAAAGTTGGTAAAAATAGCTTGTAAGCCTGTAACTGTGATAGGAGGGTTGCTTGTAGCAACTTGTGTTTGGTGAAACTGCAGAAAAATGATCAATAATAATACTTAGGTTTATGGTAAACTTGCGTCTGCAACATAAGCCAAATCTCTATTACAGTTTTTGATAGGCATTTTGAAAGTGCGGAAAGAAAGTGGGAAATGAGAATAGTAAAGATGCAAACCAACTTCCACTTATTCATGAGAAATGGACATGATTATTTAAGGTTATCTTCTGCATGTGTTTTTACACATAAGATATGCAACATTAATGGCGTCACCAAACTTGATCAAGCAGGAATTTCCACATTGGCCACTTTTCCCTTCATATTCCTCACCTTTCATTCAGAAAAGCCACCGTGCGCATGCAATACGTGCAGTTCATATGAGACTGGATGGTGCATGAAATGCGGCAAGCCGGTTTGCGTTCTTGCTTGCTCGGAGGCTTTGTTTTGTGTGCACAGACCTTGAATAACTTTAGTGTAGTATCTTTGTGCTCTGGTGACTCAGCCTTTGTTCATTTCTAATGATCTGTCCACCATTTGTTAATAAAGAAAAACATTTTTAATGAGTTTCAGTAATAAATCACGTCTTTACAATCAATATAGCAACTCTAATCAAAAATTGTAAACTTTCTCAGCTGAGCAAACATATTTAAAACTATTATAATCTATTTACTTTAATAAGTTCATCTGAAATCTTCCTCAAAGTGAAGCATAAAGTTGAATACACCAGCATAATACCTGCATAACTGCAGAGACGGCACTTTTCAGCCCCTCCGCTGTTCTTCCCCCACTTGTAAACAAAAGCTAGAGACACTTAAACTCTTCCACAGGTGGCAGCGAGTCTATCACAATGCACTTTGGACACACTTCACCCTTTTGTATCTGAGAACCGAGGTGTCAGACTTGGAGGTGCTAACGCTCATCTTGGCCGCTTCACACTCGGCTGCAAACTCCCCCGTTGCCTGCTGGAGGTCTCTGCTTGATGACGCCAACAGCACTGCATCGTATGCAAGAAGCCAAGATAAAACCTTCAGTTGACCAAAGTGGAAACTTTCCACCTCTTTGCTCCATGTAAGCCCACTGATTCTCTGTAAAATATCATTTTATTTAAAGTGAAACAGCCAATAAATCCAATGCACACTAGATGAAGATGCACTGTAATAAAAAGAAAAGGTCAGAAAAAGTCAACATAATACAACGAGTTTCTCTTACACAACTGATGAGATGAAAGAAATGGAATATAAATAATTATATGGTTTGTAATGCCCTCAAAAAACCTTTTTTAGACTAATTTTCAGTAAACTGGGCTCAACATTAGCATTGTTAGCATGCTGAGATTAGCTTCAAGCTCTGTTGTGTCTCATATCCCCACAGACCTGTTTTAGTTTTGTTTTCCCATGTGCCTTCTTTGGTTTTGCCAAAACTGGTTAGTTTTTGGCATCAACCTGACTTGCTTTGGAAACATATTCTGACTTCTAGTTCACTGAACTTCCTGTCGAATTTGTAGACAGTGGAAATTTCAACAAGGATTTAAAAGTTGCTTTTAGGGGATTTTGTTCTTGCTTACCACATCAGAGATTCACATAACGTGGAGTTATTCAGTCAGTGATAGAATTTGTTAGATTTAAATGGGAAAAGAGGTGCAAAACTTTACCACTGGTAGAAATAATGTAATCAAGCTGGTATTATTTTAAAGATGTAGCTTGTAACAAAATCAAGAGAAAATTTTAAGTTATCACTTAAAAAACTGTGTTTCTGTTGATATCTAAAAAATTCATATAAATAATTGGTTTTATTCTCTGAAAATGAGTATTTTATTCCTACTTATCGTGGGTCCACATACATGGCAGCTGCCATATTTGTCCCATGATTTTTACCACGGAGTCTCTGAGTGGACACCTCAGATAAGAACCATCTGAGTTTTAAAAGTGTACCAGCTTTGTTTGATAGGTGTTGGGGAAAAGTAATGCCTTAAAAGCACCATAGAAGAAGACAGTACACATGCACACAATATGATGAAGTATTACCTGTGGTCATTCCTGCAGCTGGGTCTAGTGGATCTACTCACACATGAAAACATGTTTGTTTGGAAAGATTTGGTCACTGAAGGCTACCGTATCTTCACAACTGCCCTTGAATAATTCCTATGCCCATCTCTACCGCCAGATAATTCTTACACGTCATGTCTGAATAGCCGATCTTTCTTTTCTTTTTTTGTTTCTGGTGGTTTTATTTTCATATTTAAAGGTCTCTGTGCAAAGAAATGACATCTACTGACACAAACTGTGAATATAGATGACTCCCCACAACCAGTTCAATGCAAACTCATGCCAATTAAGATAGTTTTGAATATTGAATTTAATCATGAATTTTTAATAGATTCAAATTTTGCGGCTCGTATTTCATTATATTTTTTAGAAAGTTGGAATGCATAAAGCATGGACCTCCCCCTTTATTGTAGCCGAGCATTTTACTGCACAATTCTCTTCTTCTGCACTTTATAGACCCTCTTTTGTTTAAAGCGTACCCTCTTCCTCTCCCCTCATCTGTCTGCTCTTTCTCGTGAGTTCACACAGGAGAATGGGGTAATGTTCTCCGAGGCTCTGGTAGGAGTGAGGGATGCAAGCTGCTGGACGTCAGCCTTGCATACAGACGTAATGAGAGAGGGGGAGATTCAGCAGCTATCGAGACCCAAACTCTAGAATAGAAACCCTCTTGTGCTCCCAACTCAGGCCAGGCCCGGATGTTGCCATCTGTCTCGTCATTGTCTCCTCAAATGTTGGCATTTGGACTTGAATGATGGCTTTCAGTTTAGCCAAAACATTCCAGAGACACAGAGGGGGAAACACCCTCCTCTTCCTGCGCTGATTTGACGATGTTCCATTTGTTTTCTAATCTTGCTGTGTAGCAGAGTGCAAATTAGCTGGCTGCACCACATTTTCCTATCACGGCTGAAGGATTGATGGTGGGAGTTACTCAGGCATTAGGAAAGCAGGATTTACGCATTCAGAAAATATAATTATACAATGCAGGGTGAAGAAAACCATAGCAATTGTTGGAAGCGGCTTCAAACAGAGATTCCTCCAGCGCGCTTTGCTGGAGTCATCCTGGAAAGCACCTTCTTCTGCACTTATCCGCTCTGCAGAAAGTGACGGTGATAAAACAGCTTTGATGTGTGACATTCCTGATGGAAACCTGCCCCGAACTGCTGATAGCATGACCAGAATAGCATGTGTAAGAGCAAAAACATGCAAGTCAACATGTTGCCTACTTTTAATGTTCGAGTGTGAGTGTTTGGCCTACTTCCAGTGTGGTGTAATCATTTGATGTGAAAGCATATGGTATGCAGCCATGTGACAGACAAAAGCCACTTTATCTTTTCTCCTGGCTGAGCAACACCAGATATCAGTCAGCACTGGGAGGAGTGTTCACCACTGTTCACACCACAGCATTCCAGCCATAGCATCCTCTTCTCTACTGTCAGTAAACCCAAACAGCCAGTTTGACCTCAGAGCACATGGGCAACCTGTAATCAAGTCTGGCTCTGAGACCGGGAGGTAAAAGTAAATCCTGTGTTTATATCTGAAAGAGGCCTCCCTCATGAAGTGACTCACTTGATCTCGCACAGGAAATGCACAAGATGATTTTAAGCTTCAAACCAAACTCCTGGATTAAAGATCTTGACTGTCACCCTCCACCTTTTCCCCTCTTCCTTTGTCTCTTTCACTTGATCTGTGGCAGTCTGCCCATCTGCGGCCCCCCTGTGCTCTGGTGGGTTCAGTGGACTGGTATGCGGCAGGAATCTTTGGATCAAGGTGATTTCACGCTCCTCCACGTTTTCCCAGGGCTTTGGGCGCTCTCTATTACCTCTGTGCAGCCCGCAGCCTGTGATAGCGGCTGACATCTGTTATCATAGGACACATGCACAAACATCAGCAACAGGGTAAGGCTGCTTTATCTGTCTAACACCTGTGTTTTCCTCAAGTGACGGCGCTTTGAACGGCTGGTATATATGGTAGACTTCTTCAGCCTCTTGCAGAATTCCCCCCTCATTTAACAAAACTCTGACCCAGTGATTTGTTAGCCTCTCCATGCACAGATAACCGGATAACCCGACATGAAATCTCAATTCTAAGATGAATCCTCTCGAACATACACCCCTTCCTTTGAAGCAGAACTAATCTTGCTAACCTTGACATTCCCTCAGAGACAGTTCCCACTCTCACTTCACAGTCTACTCTCATAATAGCTCCACAGTGCTCCATTTTTTTTCTCAATGAAACTCCATATCTCATTCAGCTATTTGGTAGCTGCTGTGAAAAGGGGGAAGCTTGTGAGGTGACTCAGTTCTCTTCTCCCATTTAGCTGGACTTAAGTTTTGCTCTAACAGCAAAAAGACTCAGATTTGATCAAAAGTAAGTTTAAATTCAATAAAATACCTTTCTATATATTTGTTCTCATGTCTTTGATTGTGATAATGCTCTTGCAGATGCAAACATACTGAACTGAAAAGGCCTCAAAAGTGAACGGAAATTGGCAAGTGCATGACTTCCTCTTCTGTTCTAATCCTACCATTTTACAGATTAGATCCTGCCACAGAAGGACAAAAAAAAAACAAATAAGTTTAGTTGTCTCTGCAGATTTGCGTGCCTATCCTCATGCATGCCACCATGCCAAAGGACTTCCTTTATGGAAAATTTTTCTTTGGAAAGAGATCAGCATGCTGTCCACACCCACAGCCATGAGGATGTCAGCACCAACACACTGTGTTGCTCATGTGAAAGGACCATGACCTGATTGAATTCAAAGAGACTGCATACTATGTCCAGAGAACGGCTGGTCTACAATGTAGTATTAGTCTGTAAATTTGGGGTGAAGAAGTAAAAAAGCAACAGATATTAGTCATAACCACTATCAGAGTCCACTGACATGTTAGTAGACCTATGGGTGCACTATAGGTTCATGTTGGCTTATTAACATGCTAATATGCAATTTTTCTGATGTACATCTGTATTAGATATCTAATATAAGGATAAGATGTTATCTTTTACAGATTTCTGATGCCTGTCTGTGCTTTTCGGCATAGCATTTTTAAGAAATACAATTTAATGAAGAGGTTATGTCATTTTTCTTGCAGCAAGTCTCCTGATTTATTGCAGGGTTGTCAAATATGTTGGGCCAGCTGGGTTGGAGATTTACAGACCTAACAGCAGACTGTGCAACGTGCTGATTTATACCAGAAACTGCATTTAAGAATGTAAACTGTCTAGGATTTGTGCGCTAAAGATGTGGCATTCTTAATTTTTTATACTACAGGAATTTATGGTATTAACTCTGATAATGACTTTAATCAAACTAACATTATGTTTTATTTTTTGCCCCCAGCATGTTATTCTTACCTTCTATTTACTTTTCTAGATGGTTTCCTTGAAGATTTAAAAAAATATTGTACGTTGTTTATAGCTATGAACATTTTAAATACTTTTTAAAAATGATATCTGTTTTATTAAAACACTGTAAATACTGGGTCTTTCTATCTAAGCAGCTTGTTTGAGTTATAAGTCACCTGCAGCTGACACAGATTTAATAAATGTGCATTGCTTAAAAATCTAACATTCTTCACGAGCCATCAGGGTTTCATGAACCTACATATTAAGACTGCTTAACAAACACAACACTGTTAGACTGAAAGGTTGTGTGTCTGAGATGGTGGCCAGCAGCACAGGAGCACCACAAGGGACTGTACTCTCACCATTTACCTTCACATTATACAGACTTCCAATAGCTACAACACTGGAGAAAGCATTATTTACATTATTTACAGAAGATAGACAACAGACTAGACTGGAAATACAACTCAGGAAAGGACTGTGCAGCTTTATTTCTTGAAGAAGCAAAGATCATTCAATGTCTGCACTAAGATATTGCCATATTTTAGGGTAACAAGATCAGGACCAGAGATTTTGAGCAATAATTAATCAGTTTCCGACCTTAAATCTCTGTACACAGAAAGGACAATAGAAGACAAGAAAAAAGAGAGAAAAAGTGAGCTAAAAACAACAACATTAAACAGGCTTTTACTGGATTGAGGGAGCTCAGAGAAGAGGCAGGATGCAAGACAGATAGGCTACCAAGTTTGCCTTTGTTGTGGACGCCAAAACAAAACAATGCAACTGTGCTAGTTTGGCCTTTCCCCACAAAACCCCAAAAACGTTCAAACTGTGTTGTGAACAACTTTGGATCCATTACGGGGTATTGTACAGTAGCTAATTTGCACCCTCAAAATTATTAATCTTGTATAGTTTGACAAAAAATATTATCATTATTATTGTATAGACCGGAAGTGGCTGAGTCTTTAAATATGAAAGGTCTTTCCGGAAGTGCTTTCTCGCTGCAGCTGCTTTGTTGGGGAGCCTGGAGGAAGAAGCAAGCCGAGCGTCAGCAGTACTGGAGCAAACCTTGTCTCAGCCTCATGCTTCGTCCTGGGCACTGCTGCTCCTCCTGGCCGTTGTCGAAACCCTTGTGACAATATTTATTTTATTCTTTTTTCTTTCTTTTTTTTATTATTTAGTAACTAAAACATTATAAAACGTGGGCTAGAAGGGGACAAGTCATGGATCTTTATTGCCTGGAGTCGGACAAACCCGTGAGAGCCCAACATGACCCAAACATCCTGTGTGATGACAGGGTTTTGCAGAGTTTATTAACAATTGAGGAAAGGTTTTTGCCTCCGTGTTCATATTTCCAGCGGGTCCAGAAGGATATTCAGCCTTATATGAGACGAATGGTTGCAGGTTGGATGCACGAGGTTTGTGGGAACTTTGCGTTGATTAGCTAACTTTACTGTTTTAGCTAGTGTGTTTTCTTTTTTCTTAACAATAAAGTCCCTTTTGACTTGTAAATGAGTGTTTTAGTTCACAGAGTGTTGTTATGGATGTTGACCTGACTGACAATTGAATGAGAATGACTCACCAAAGGCGTGGGGGAGTCGGAAATTCCACCACGAAGAAAATTCACATTCAAAGGAATAGCCTAGCTAGTTATTTACTTTGGTTTATAGCTGCTGTAATGGTCATTTTTGCTAATTAGCTAGCTCAGGCGACAGCAGAGGGGGTATTCTTAATTTACATGATCGAAAATGTGACATGTTGCGTTTACAATAATTTTTATTAATTTTTGAAAGTGGCACAAGCCCGACACAGAGGCATGCAGGGTGAATGCATAGTCACTTTCATTTTTGAGGATTAAAAACTTTGATATTCGAAAGTTTTTCTCCTTTTCAACTGTCGGAAATTATTTTAACGACACTTTTAAACATTTTAAACACTTTGTTAAACTTCTGGAGGATGTTTTTGTGTTTTATTTTCTTTTTTAAATGAGGCAGCTCGGAGCAATAGGATTTGATATGCGAAGGGGGGGTTGCTGAACAACTTCCTATTGAACTCATTTCTTTTTGCCTTGCCTCGAGATCTTAGCCTTTCAATGAGCAGAGAGACTTGTAAATGATTGTTTCAAATTTTGAAAAGATACCGAAACAACATTTCTCCATATGCAAATGCTTCCCATCCAGTCTTGAAGTGCTTTCAAGCACACATGCTTTTATTTTCATGCAACATCTTGTAATATATATTTATAACCTAATCTGCTGTTAAATTCCTCTCTTTCCAGGTTTGTGAGGAGGAGAAGAGTAATGAAGATGTCTTCCCTTTAGCAATTAATTATTTGGACAGATTTTTAGCGGTGATGCCCACAAGAAAGAGTTATTTGCAGCTTCTGGGAGCTGTGTGCATGTTCCTGGCCTCCAAGTTAAAGGACTGCAGACCTATATCAGCAGAGAAACTTTGCATGTACACAGACAACTCCATCACACCACGGGAACTGCTGGTAAGAACTGGGACTTGAAAAGTCCCATTCATTCGTTCGTAGGAGCATAAAAAAGTAATGTCACATTTTTGGATGATTTTATGAGCTTGAATTAGTCTCACAGGAAGTATCCCATTTTCCTTATGAGCCAAATTGTGCACAATTCAGGCACATCCGTGCTGTGGATCCATGTGGACGGCAGAGGGGTGGGATGCCATCTAGTGCCAGTAATGCAGTACAGGATGAAGATATTCAGGCCTTCAGTTCCTTATTTTTTCAGCATGATTTATTATGAAAAAGATCTTAAATTTTTCTTAAAGTTGCAAAATACCCATCTTCATTTAAATTTACTGGTAAATTACTCAAAGTATTAAATACGTTTAAAGGAAACTTTATAAGTAGATTATGCATATTATAACTTGATCATATTAACCAGAATAGCCAGTTAGTTATGTTTTTAAATTAGTTTGTGCTTTGTTTTCTAAGATATGAAATAGGCACGTCCAGTTATGAACCTGGATGTTTGTGATCCAGAATAAGATTCAATATAACAGAAAAACATATCTAAATTTAGAAATGAATATTGTATTAGTCAAAACATCATTATTATTACTTTTATGGTATGGAAAATCAAATATCTTTTGGCTTAGAACCGGATGTAATAAACATTTACATGACAACAGACAACCATGGAGAGCTGACGTGTTTCATCATTTATAAGTTTCATCATATTTTCCTGCACCTATAAAGAAATGCCACATGTTCTCATAGATGAGGAACTGAAGCTAGTTATACACGTCTTTAAAAAAGCAACACGTATGCATAACTGCAAGTCGATTGTCTCATCAGAAAAGTAGTAATGTGGAATTGCGACTAAATTACTCCACGTTCTCTTTGCATCCTTTTATTCAGGCGACAGCTGCTGAAGGAAATTACATTAGTCCCATTTGATTGTCCATATTGTCCCAAGAATCCAGATTCCTGGATATCCTCACAGGATGCACGGAGCAGCAAGAGTCAGTGAAAGATGTTGCTGCTCTTCCTTGTTATGAATGCACCTCGGCTGCTGCTGGCGGCTCATTTTTTCATGGCAGATGTCCAGGAAGTGAGCGCACCGGCAGAAAACCTCACCTTACAATCCCTGATCTCTTCCTGGGTTCAGATATATTCAGCGTGAGCATGTCGGTGGCAGGTTATGCACAGGAAACCCACTCATATGTGAACCATGGCTGACATTTCAAATGACAGAGATGCATTTAGTGACGGGGGGGGGACTGTCCCTGGGTGGTGTTCGGGGTTTTTGTGCGTACTACGTTTGCTGTTTCGCTGACGTCTTGTCATAAATGAAGGGAGCAGCGTAGTTTTTTGCAGATGATTTAATATGAATCTGTTTAACGTGTCGCTCCTCTAGCCTAGCATTTAGCCTTTTAGATTGTTTTGCTGCTTGTTGCCAAGTTGGAAGATGATCAGCAGGCGAGGTGTTTGCTGGTGCACACAAAGGGTTTTGTCCATTAAGTAAGGAATGGTCCAGCCTGGTCAGGTGAGCATTTCCATTGCAAGTTGGACCCTCACCGGGTTCGATGGGTTTAGTCCAAATGCCTACTGTGGCGTCATAATAGTTCAATGGCAACGAATGTTTGTAGTTCCTGAGCGAACGCCAGTAGCTCCACCATTACCTCTCCGTACCATTATCATAAGGATCTACAACCGAAGGGGGAACTGGAGATAGTATCGTTCAGTTTGGTTGTATGGACCCCCTTTTAGAATGAAAAGACACAAAATGGTTTTTGTTTCTGCATCAATTTGAACGGTGCTGCTTGGTGGAAATCTGACAAAAGTTACCAATAACTTCCATGTTATGAAGCCATGTCCTGCGTACACAGATCCTTCACTTTTCCCTGGAAGAAGCTTTAAAGTTTACACCCTGATACATTCCAAGAATCGCATACCAGAAAGTTTAACTCACCCTTTCAACTGCTTATAGATGAGATGTTTTATATTTTGTTCTGATTCATCTTATAAACAAACAATTTTTCTTTATATCAAACTGAAAGTGGATGCTTTCTTTTGTTTTGGTGTATTGGATAAGGTCACTCTTGTCGTAACTACAAACCAGTATCTGGCCCATCAATAACTTGGACAAGCTAGAAGTCTTGGCCTTGCTGCTGAGTGAGCTGCCCGTCTGACATGTTCCTGAATCAGTGGCAAGAAAATGGATGGACGAATGGCATTCGTATGAAAACAAAAGTTGACAAACAGCCCTAAAGTACTTTATGCAAATTGAGAATTTTTGCAGAACAGATGCCAGATCAGATTTCTGATCACAGTGGCAGGATTTAGCCATCCACGGACGTTTACACATTCGTGGCACAGAACCAGACCCGAACAATTCTGAAAAAAATTGTAATTGCGATTTTTCTGACAAATATTATAATTTAAACTCTTTAATTTACACATAAATCATTTTTTACCTGATTACCACATGAGATGACGTAAATATGAGCATGTATTCTATAACTGAAGTAAAGTTGAGACATGAGCAGCTTCATTTACCGACTATTCAGGGCAAAACGCTGAAGTTTCCTCTAGAACAGGTTTATGTTTTGTCCTCTGTCTGATTTACACCACAGCTTCTCAGTTCTCACACACAGGCATGTGCGCACATGCAGGTGAGCACACATCAACCAGCAGGCAGAAAATATGTTGCTTCAGTTAGACAGAAATCAGGCTTTTTAATCCTACCAGGGAAGTGAAGGCAGAAATAGTCGTTATGATGAGAGATTATGTCCATCAGATGCAACTGACAAGATGGTTGGATGGATTATTAATCCTGAAGGACATTTGGGGGCTCAGCAGCATAAAAGACAATCCAGAGAAATCAGCATAAATCTTATTCAATTCAGTTCAGCTTTAGTTGTATAGCACCAAATTAGGGCTGGGCGATATGACCAAAAAATAAAATCTCAGATTTTCTAAAACCAAATCCGATTTTCGATTTTAATCGATTTTCTTTAATCTTCCTGTCTTTTTCTTTAAAACAGATCACAAATATTAGATTTTATGGGAAAACATGCTTTTATTTCAATCACCCATAGGAAGTTGACCTAAATTCAAAGTGAAGATATTTTAAGTTGTGAAACAAACTTGTAAAACAACTAACTAACTTTATTTCTTGATCGCACGGCTGCTCTTCTCAGGTGTAGGTGAAGGACTTTTATTATTAATTCTGTTTTATCTGAGCTCAGAAAAGAATAACACAGTAAAAGCCCAGTGAGGGAGTGGGTCTTCACCTCTGTTTGGGTCTGATCCACAGTCGTACATCATATTGTGCGTTTGTTTGAGATTAAGATTAAGAAAAAAATTTAATGGATCAGCATTGCAGAAGCTGTAATAAATTATGCTTATAAATGATGGTTAATGATTTTTTTTTACCATTGACGAGCAAAATTAAACAGAAATGCTAGATGAGATTTGAATGGGCTTTTACCACTGCAGCCTCTCGTCCATCGGACATCACCTGCTCTGACCGGGATCAAGTCTGTCTCAGAAGTTCAGCAGTGGTTAAAAGGTTATAAAACAAATGAAGAGATCCACCTCCTCAAGTTCTAGAAAAGCCGAAAAGGCTGCAATGATTTTTGGTGAAACAGAGTGAGAATACAATGGCTGATAAACCAGAAAACAAAAGCTACCTCCATCAAACTTACACCCTGTGTTTGAGCTGAACCTAGAGGTGAACCGTAGAAAATGAATAGTATTCATTGTTGACAAATCTACCAAAATGGGAGGCTGACCTGTATCTTAGAAAGAAAAAAAACAGAATACAAAAATGTCAGATGTTTAAGCAGCCAAAATCGTGGCATATAATAAAGCCAAAGAGGAGCTGTTTTTCCCAAAATACCAGTTCAAGTAGATAATTATCATAAAAAAGATTAAACCTAAATTTTCCTACTTGAAATTCATACCTCAAATTAAGACATTTTCATGAACCTCATTCAGTGTCTGCATGTAATGATTAAAAAGACAACCCCTAAAATATATTAAAGTCAGCTGCTGAGTGTGATGTCACCTAAACGTTTTGCTGCGGCTGTTCAACCAATATTAAAAAAATTGATCAATGTATCAGTGTATGAAAAACATCCTTATATATATTTGCAATATTGCCCAGTGCAACTGTGCAATGGGTAATGTGTCTTAACAACTTGTTACACATTTTATGTTATTATTAATTTCCTGTTTGCTGCAGCAGTGTTTACAGTATGTCAATACAAAGACCAATAGATAGATTCATAAGTCTGGTTTCCTTGATGTATTTGATTCACATTTTGTAGATCTCTATAAGATTAGCTATAATATATGTAGTAATCAAGACATTCACATAGATAAAAATGATTTCTCAAGTACTCCATTAATAGCTTCATCATCTTAAATTAGGATTAAACTCTTAAGCAGCTGTAAAATAAGAGTTTAGGGAAGAGAAAGAGAACAGCATGTTTTTGAGGTATTTAGTTTGGCTCTTGTATGTATGTATTTAATCCAACAAACTGTACATTGCATGGGTACTTTTTTTGTTACTTTTGCTGTACTAGGGTTTTAAATCCCCTGCTTGTTTGCTATACTCCTTTTCTTACAGCTTCAGTTTGTACAGTGCTTTCTGCAGCTCTGTGTTTCAGCTTGGTCTCAATGGATCTTCTGTACTTTGTTTGCAAAGTCCTCCAGGCAAACAGTGTCTGGTCTCTGTAGCTTGGGACTGTTAGGCTTGCTGAACTACAGTACTACAGTTTCACTATAGACTCAAGTTACTGCAGTGTCTGGGTAGTGACTTTGTGTTAGGAGAGTGGGGGTGTATGTGGTTGCGTGTATTCCTTCAGCTGCTGAATGGGGAATCAATGAAGACAGTGAGCTTTTTTTTCTTGAAGCTACTGATTAATTAAATGAGTCACTTAAATGTTAATTTTAGCTCCATGCACAAGAATATGACATAAAAAAAGGGACAGACAAAGAAGGGGGAGGGAAGGGTGAAACGCTAGACATTACAGAAGGTGTGAGAGGAAGAACAGGAGACACTTGTAAAAGAAAGATGCTTCCCCTTGGGCATGGAGAGGTAAACCATTGTCCTCCATGTCTTTTAATCTATGCTCACGAAGTAGCATGTTCACATCTTGGTGCTTGTCTTTTCTTTTTAATCTAAACTCCCTCTTCCTTGACATCTCCAACTATTCTGTGGGGCTAGAAATTGCTCCCCTTGGCTGGTTTTGGCAGACAGGGAGAAGGAGGGAGGAGGAGGGGGAGGCCAGAGCGATTATGAGACTTGGGGTGTGCTTTAACCCACTTAGCACACCATCTCAGGGTCTCCTGCCAAAACGGTGAGCTTAGTTCTTTAAATCCTCTTCCCAGAGAGAGCTGATGGTTGGCCTGCAGCTGCTCTTTGTCTTGAAGCCTAGAAATGCTCTCTGCATGAGTTTTTGTTCACCCATCATAATTTATGGTCACTTATTTAAGTGGGATATTGTTTTGTGTGTGTGTATGTGAGAAAGACTCTGTCCATTTCACAATAAGTGATTGAGTGTGTGAGCTGCGTTTCCTGGTCATAAACATGGCAGGGAAGCAGCCTTTCTGCAGCTTGCAGTGAGCCAACATGCAGCCATGTTTATTTGCCCTCTTCCTACTGGTTTTTGCCAGACTGGCCTCTGCTCCAGGGGTTTGACTACATTGTAGTTGAGCCCCAGCTTGTTCATCTTCTCCCAGCTTATTGCCAGCATCACATGCCTGGTTCCCTCCACACTATGCTGAGCTCCCTTTCTTAATAAAACAGGCTCATGAGGCCACGTTCCTTGAATTCTTCATGTCCAAGCTTCTCTCAGTTTTTTTTACATTCATGGATGGTTTGCACTGAGAAATGTAGACCCTGGCATTAATGAAGGCAAATTGTGCAGACTTTTTTTAAGAGTGCCTGAATGCTCTTTAGTTTGAAATTATTATTTTTATTCCGCGACTATTTATTCACAATGTATCAGACTTCCAACAAGTAAAGGCTGATTCAGTGGTGGGGGTGCATTGTTGGAGCAGCAGCTCAGTCATTTTTGGTTTATGTCTGGACTCCTCCCCTTTCCTCTCCCCCTACCCTCCTACAAGCATAGACAAGTCATAGGCAGAATTGGGGTCAGTCTTTCTTCCTTAGTTGTTACCCATTCCTGCTTTATTAAAATCCCCTTTTCCCCTAAACAAACAATCATCCCTGTGTCCTTTCCATATCTACCATCTCTTTATTAGACCTCATTCAGATCATCCAGTCGCATTTCTTTCCACTTCCACCTCGCTTAATGTCTCCCTTCATCTCATGCCTTTGCTCCGGGTAGTTCCCATGTGTCTGTTAGGAGAAAGGGACAGGGTGAGATTTTATAATTAACAAAGGCTGATTCTAGCACTGAAAGGGAGAGCTGTCTGGAAGAATCTGTGTGGAAGGGAACTAAAGGGCAACAAATTGGGCTTATTATACAGCTTATCAGATAGATGTTAAAGAAGGAGAGAAAGGCATGCCAAAGAGACAATGATTGATGTGATCTAAAAAAGGTTGTGTTCCTTTTTTATGTAAGTTTTGGTCAAATTTAACCTGCTTAGCCATGGAAGAACTTTACTTTAAAAAAGGCCTTCAGTATGTGATCCAACACTGCATCAATATTCTGACGAGTTTGGGCAACCATGAAGATGTGTTACCATATTATAAAGACTTTTTGTTCACCCTCAAGACTGCATTATCTCATGAATTACCAGTAAGACTCTGTTCTGCCCTATAATATAATTTGTCAACAGTGCACTTTTCGAAGTTCCAAACAGCAGTTTGTATATGTCAGAGAATTATTATTTTTGGAAATGGAAAAGAAGCATCACGAGTATTAACTACATTATCCTGTTTATGTATGCTAGGTTTCTGGTTTGCCTAAAGAAAACAAATGGATGCAGGAGGGCAAGGCGAATTTATTTGTATAGAACATTTCCTGTACAAGACAATTCAAAGTGCTTTACATAAAACACATTGTTGTGGCTTGCAGAGGTCATTTAAAATCAAAAACGAGAAATGGAAAAAGATTGCAGATTAGATTGCAAATAGTATTAAGTTTGAAAATTCAAGCTTGATGAAACTTGATGCAGATTTATACTTTTAAATAAAAATTCATGTGAATTCAGCAGAGAACAGGTGAGTCATTCATCTGGATTTAAATTAGGTGAGTGTTTCAGCTGATCTGAGGCTTTCTGGAAGGTTGTTCCAGACATGCGGGTCATCAAAGCTGAATGCAGCTTCTCCATGTCTGGTTTAGACTCTGGGAACTGATAAATGACCAGATTCAGATGACTTAAAGGGTCTGCTGGGTTCATACTGGATCAAGAGGTTGCTGATGGTCCTAAACCATTCAGAACCTTATAGACCAGAACTTCAAACTTTATCTGCTGATGGGCAGAGAGCCAGTGTAAAGACCTCAGAGCTGGACTGATGTGGTCCGTTTTGTTGGTCTTCATGAGGACTCAAGCAGCAGAGTTCTTAATAAGCTGTAGTTATCTGATTGAAAACTAAGTAGTTGTCACAGAGTGAGAAAAAACATGAATGTGGTAAAAAAGATGCTTTGAAAATACTGATAATCATTTAATAATCAAATCAAAGCACCCTGATTCATAATTGAATCATGAAGTACCTAAGATGACAAACTTCTAATTTTCAGGAACTCAGATTGAACATATGTGGGGACTATTAACCGTTTCTCTTCGGCTCCAAAGACAAGCATGTTAGTTTTTGTTTTTGTTCAACTTCAGAAAGTTTAGGTACATCCAGTCATTAATTACCTCAACGCATTTATCAAAAGCATCTACCAGTTTCCTGAAGACATCGTAATATAAATATGTG
>JAVQJG010086960.1:0-21939 GCA_036024015.1 Craterocephalus amniculus | reverse complement strand
ACCATGAAAACCTGCAGGACACCGGCTCTCCAGGACCAGGAGTGAGGAACACTGCTCTAGTCCCTAAAATGATTTTCTGTGTTCACACATGTCAAATGATGGCCATTCATGCTTGGAATTGCCTTGGATCTGGGCCATTTGTCGGGGCTTCTCTATCCTGTTGTTTGAACATGGCTTAAGTAGTAACTGTGCCTCGATTAGTAATGCTTCTGTGCAAAGACATTTCAAGTTCAGCCACACTTGTGGACTGCAGCAATATTGCAGTGAAAGCCAAACCACTAAATCCAGGGCATATACTTCAGTAGACGGTGTTATCAAGTAGCTGAACACTGTCTGAGCTCACTTGGTTTCACAGCAGAGCGGTCAAGTTGCTCACATGAAAATGCCAAACCTCAGTCCACAGTTGGCTCAGTTAATCATCTCAGTGGCAGCGAAGCAAGTAGTGATGGATGCCGTCGCGCTAATGTCACTGTCTGGAGCATCTTGACAAACCTGTTCAATACACAATCGCATTGTTTTCATTTTCCAATTAAAGGAAATGAAAGGAAAAGACCTGAGATAACTGGAGGATTTTCAGTTCATTTCTGTTATTTTAGCATTGTGCCAGATTTTACTTGCACTAGTAAGGCATCTGGTGGGACTTTTAACACCGTCCTATTACTATTCCACCCCAAAGTAATTGGATAGATAAACGGATATATATATCTTTTTATTGCACTTCTTTCCCGTTCCCTACAAGAAGCAAATGTGGCTGCATGTAAGTACCAGTGTGACACCAGTTTTTTAACATCCTAAACTTGTCTAAAAAAGGAACTTGATTTCAGGTTCCTCTTCAGTGTATAACCTGTTTGTTTGAAGGGTTTTCTCACCTTTTTTAAAAACTGAGAAAGCGTCAGGCCTGAGATGTAGAAAAAAAAAACTGATGGATATAACTAATGATAATTATAAATAATTGTTTATTTAGTGGAGAAATACTGATAAATCGTGGCGTTTTTATTACCACCACAAGTTTGGATGTAAACCCAGTTAAACGTGAAACCAGGTGTGATTAGGGACTCTCCCTCTTGCTTTCACTTAGAAAGGACGGACTGTTAATGTCCTGCAGGGCTCCAGCATTTTTTCTAGCTTATCTGGTTTATCCAGATCAGATGATGAAATGTTGCTACTTGTACGATTATCAGATGCCTCCACAGCTATCTGCACAGACTGTCAGCTAAACTCTCAATCAGCTGTTTGCTGCACAGCAGCAGCAGTTACTCTGTTCACATGGACAGTGGATAACATGCCTCTCTTGTTCAGAGAGGCCTCTTGCAGAGTTTTAAAGCTAAGTTGTCCATGTAGAAGATTCCTTTTGTGTTTGTTTGGCATAACCTGTCAACAATGCTTTAACTGAAAGCCCTAATGGAAACCAAAACATCGCCATGCTGACAGACTTATGAAAAATGTTTTCCGGGACGGTTTCCTCCACCCATCCCTGCACCAGCATCTTTTGCAACACACATGCTCTCTGTTGTGTTTTAAGATGGGCGGGGCTTGGTGGTAGGGCATGCCTGGGTCTGCCTTTGTAATTGGTTTGGGGTCAAGTTACGACTGTAGTATTACACTACCCTCTTTTTTTTTTTTCTTTTGCGATATGTCTGATCTGTATTATTGAATTATCGCCCAACCCAAGAAAGCATCCAAAGCATGTGCTGCTTTTGGCAAAAAAATGAAACTTGTACTAGCAGCTAGACAATTAGCTTGTGGCTAGCTAGCTAAAATATGGTGAGAAATGTGTAAACATTTTCTGCACTTAACGACGCATCTGTTCTGCTTATTGGTTATGTTGTTCTAAATTGAGTTTTTAAACTGCTTTTAAACCAGTGTTATATCTGTATAAAAAATTTGCTGCACTATCCATTTGCAGGTTCCCTATATGATTAATAAGCTGTATAGGCCATTGTTCTCACATGAATGATCTATAAATAACTGGTTATTAACTGCGGAAGTACCTTGACAAAGAATCATTTTGTGTTGAAGCGATGTAAAAATGGCAAGTGACAGTAGCAACTCTACACATTAAATACTTGTTTAAACAAGTTAATGATGTGCAGCATATTGTTTGGATTACAGATGACTACGTGCTGGAAGCTGGGGCTTCTTTCTTTTTCTATGTGCTTCTCGATGAGTTTGGTTGCATTTAAATACTTAAAATCAATATTACTCCCAAGGAACATCTGCAGGTAGACGTATAGTCAGTCAAAAAAGGTTTTTAGATGCTTTGGGAATGTAGCTGTGTCTTGGCTGCAGGGCTGTACCACCCACTGCTCCTCTCCTTTTGCAAAACCATCAGCAAGCTGCTCTTTGATCAATGTGTCAAGCGCTTGGCAGTCACCAGCAAACTCACCAGTTAAATCCCTGCACTTGAGACCAAATATGCATTCCCTTGCCAGGATAGTGCAGGCGTTTGAATTTTTCACACTGCAGAGGAACTTGACTGTTATTACAGCTTTTCAAGCCAGGTGGCTAAAACTTAAAAATTGGTTCTGCTTCCTCATGTTTAAAGTTAACAGATTAGTTGATGTTTTGCTTGAATTACCTGGACATCCGACTTTATTAACGCAACCATTAAAACAAGATGCTTTTGTTTTGCATTTCTTAAGAGAATCTTGTTTTGGGAAGGAGATACATGTGGCCTTACTGATCAAAATGAGGATTTGCTGGTACATTTTGAAAATTTGAAACCCTGCAAAATAACAACTTGGCATGACAGCATGAAGCTGATATAAAACCAGCAGTGAAGAAGATCCACTGAACTGAGAAATTGGTTAAAGTGATGCAGTAGAATTACTTTTTCTCTATAATTATATAGATCACAATAAAACTACAGTCCAGGGCATATGAAATGGTTTAATTGTACATGAAGATTACAGCTAGTTGAGTGTTTATGATTTTAGTATTTTGGCAGAACAGTTAAGTAAAAAATGTCCTTGTAAGTCCTCTTTTATGGAGACTCTGAGGCCATGAATACTCCAAGCATACACCAGTAACTATGTGAAAATAATGCATGGCTTCTTTACTCGGCTGTTAAATAAAGCAAGTCTGAAATCACTGTTTTGCATAGTGCACTAGGATCCCACCCTGGCTTATTAAAGTTCCACTGGGGACACTACAGCCCTGCAGTGAGGCTCAAATTCAAAGCCCTTAGCAGATTAAGCTGAGGCGGGGTCCCCATTTTTCCATTAAGCAGATTCTATTATATGGTCTTAAATTTAGTAAAAACTATTCAAAAACTTGGGTGCATATTGTTCACCAATAAGAAGCATCAAACAGGCTTGCATGCATGTATGCCAGTTTTCCAGGACTGCTTTAATGTCTCCGTTCCTGTCTGTGTCCCAACAGTTTACCAAAGGTTGTGAAGAGACGCGTAAACGCCCTCAAGAATCTGCAGGTCAAATGTGCTCACATCGAGGCAAAATTCTACGAAGAAGTACATGCACTGGAGAGAAAGTATGCAGCCCTCTACCAGCCCCTCTTTGACAAAGTACGTTGTTTTCTTTATCAGCACATACTTTTCATAAAGTTTGGACATAGCACACTAATGTGTCTTAGTAGAAGTGAGGTTTTATGTTACAGACACCTGATCCTGTTTAACGTGAATGCATCATTACTTGTATCCACCTGGAGTGTAGCTGTTTACAGGCAATCTTTATCTTTCTGCATGTGTTTATCCATGTCACCTTTCCCAGTGCAGCTCTCAGTTCTAGCTGTTCAGGGCTTTATTATCTCTGCTGTTGTTAACATGGATCAGTTTAAGAAACCTTCATCTAACAGTGTCTGATCGTATCAGCCGTTTCTGTTTTGGATTAGGTAAAACTGGCAACAAGCCAAAATAAATCTGGGTTTGTTTTTCTCCCTGGAAACTGATGTCTGAACTCAATCATTGTGGGGAAGGACACATTGCTCTGGAACAACACTGTAAACACACAAGTGTTTGTGAAGTTCCAACAGGATGATTTGGCCCAGATCTGCTGGCATTATCTGGAAAGCTTGTCTGTAATCGAACATCTTTATGGTTAAAGTTACTGCAGATGATTTTATCGATTTTAAAACAGGATTAGCTGTAGAGGCCTGCTTGATTTCTAAATTTAAAAAGCTACCATGATAGTTGACTTTTGTTCTTAACTGTTAGCTACACCTGTAACTTGTGACACAGGAAACTGACTCATTCTGTAGTTATATTGAGTTCCTTTTTTTTTTTTTTTTTAAAGACCATTTAAAGCACCACATCAAAGATTTACTGCAAACATTTGAAAAACTGGAGAGCATACACAGACTAGAAGCTTCCTGATTATGTTCAAATCCTCAGTGAAATGGGTTGTTGGTGTTAATAGGCACTAGTATTTAGATTTGGGCATGGTAAGGGGGATGCTACTGGCATCACACATTAGTCTGTTGAATTGGGGATAGAAAAACGTAAATTTTCACAACTAAAGCAAGTGTGAGTGTAACATCTCGTAAAATCCACTTCTTTCACTTCACCGTTAACTTGACGTTTTAAATAATAAAAGTTTCCTGTCCTTTTATTGTTGGTCACTATGATGAGTTTCGCAATACTATGATGCCAAACTAGTCATTTGGACTGAATCCTGCACACCTAGTGAGGGCCCAGCTTGCTAGGGAAATGCTTGCCTGAGCAGGCCAGACTGTTCCTGACTACCTCTGGACACACGAGTCAGCACTATTAATGATGTTCAGTATGCAAAAGTGCATCATGAAACCCCTCTCATGCAGAGATTTCCAGTGTGCTCACTCACCTTTTTATTGTTGACCCTTTTTATGCCAGTCTGGCTAATGGTTGCTCATGTTACAAACAAAGCCCTAAAGGCTTGTTTTCATATAAACAAAGCCGTCTTTGAAACGGCCACCTTCCCAAGATCAGCTGGTGTCGCTTCTTGTTGAATCAACTTAAACTTTTGCCCTTTAAACAAGCGATCACTTCTCATTAATTTGGGGTTTTTGTAGTTTTTATTTAGCTGAAACAAATTTTTATTTGTATGAAATGAACATGATTTTGTTTTCCTTGATTGTTTACAGAGAAGTGACATAGTGAAAGCAGCTTATGAGCCCACAGATGAGGAATGTGAATGGAAGGCAGATGAGGAGGAAGAACTCACAGTAAGTAAACAGGTACAGGTGATGTATACAACAGCATGCTTCCTATTTAACCACCTTTCTTATGTATGCATCTTGTTTTACCTCGAGCACAACTAGCTTTGCTTCCTGCATGAAGCCAGTTATGAACTAGGCGTTTAAGATGAGGTGTTAACAGCAGTTAAAGAAACAACGTGGGGTTTATAACATAAATGGGGTTATTTCCTCTTCAGTTAATTATTTATGGTCCAGATAGTTAGTCTCCTGTTATTTAGTGGTGGATGTGTGAAATGGAAATCCTGAATGAGAATGTCTGTCTTTTTCAGGATGAAATGAAGGACAAGGCCAAGTTGGAAGAAGAGAAGAAGGATGAGGAGAAGGAAGATCCCAAAGGCATCCCAGAGTTTTGGCTAACGGTTTTCAAAAACGTGGACCTGCTCAGTGACATGTTGCAGGTAGGTTCAGCCAAACTGCTGGGGAGGCAGAGAAACTGGGTCACAAAACTAGCTGCTGTCTGCCATGAAAACCCAAGATTTGCCTCCACCTGCTGGCCAGAGTTTACACTGACTTATGAAATGGCACAGCAAGGTCAAGCAAAACAACTCCCTTATTCTTCACACTGCTGTTCTTTGTCCTCCTCAGGAGCATGATGAACCCATACTAAAGCATTTACAAGATATTAAAGTAAAATTCTCAGATCCAGGACAGCCTATGGTGAGCCGACGCTACATTCATTTCAAACGGCTGCAGTATGTTATACTCCTGAACATTTAATCACCATCTCCTTTTATTCACCAGAGCTTCTCTTTAGAATTCCACTTCGAGCCCAATGACTTCTTTACAAATGCAGTGTTGACAAAAACCTACAAGATGAGGTCAGAACCTGATGAGAACGACCCCTTCTCCTTCGATGGACCAGAGATCATGTCCTGCGTAGGGTGAGTAACGCAACTACATGAAGATAATCTTGTGAGCAAAGATGAGTGTTCTTTAAAACAAATGCCATCTGTGCTCGTAGTTTATAAATTTTCACCATACCGCTTTATTCTGAACCATCACCAGCATCTTCATCAGTATCATTTCTAAAATGTGAGACATCTTTTTAGATCTTACATTTGTCTCTGCTGCCTGTGTTCCTGCAATAGTTGCACGATTGACTGGACAAAGGGCAAGAACGTCACATTGAAAACAATCAAGAAGAAACAAAAGCACAAGGGCCGCGGCACAGTGAGGACCGTTACCAAAACGGTGCCCAACGATTCCTTCTTCAACTTCTTCACACCTCCAGAAGGTGAGGATTACGTGGTCAGATTTCTAACATCACTGTCAGTTTGTGCTTTAAGAGTTTGTTGGATAAACTTTTGGTTTTATTTGTTTCACAGTTCCAGAAAATGGAGAATTGGTAAGTCCATCATATCTTTGTTCTTTATACGAAAGATATGTCATGCCATGTGCAAACTTGATTTCAAGCAGTTAAAAAGTGAATATTTTTGAAAACATGACCACCTTCAAGAGTGAATATGTTCACAAACTCTGAGTGTAATGTTTAAGCATACAATGTCAGATGGTGTGCCGCTTTTTTTTTTCTTTATTTAGCATAAGAATATGCAACAATCTCACCTTTGTCATGCCAACAGCTTGCTTGGCCAAGGTGGTGCTCGTATTAACCTTGCTAACAGGAGTTCTGACACGTTTTTTTGCACAAACAGTTACTGGTTTATATTGAGTCTAGGTGTCAGAGCACATAATGGTGCACAGAACTGGTGGTTGGACCTTGACAACCTTTGCAGACACAATTCCATCGAAGAGCAGCAAAGTGTTATGAGATCACCTGTCAGAAATTACCCAAAACGTTGCATGCATCAAGTGTGCTGTGTTTTCACGTGGATGGGAATCTTCTTACAGTGAATAGAATATGCTGTTTTCAGAAATTACCTGTGTTCGTGTGTACTTATATTTGGATCAGATGCTTGTGGTAAACTCTTCTAATGGTCAGGCATGCACCTTTTATTGTTGTAAATTGTTGGCAAGATTTAGATTTTTGTTTTTCTTCAGATAAAGGAAAAAGTGGAAGGGAGGATGTATCTTAAAATGTGGTGCGTGATAGTTCAGCTAAAACCAAAGTGACAGTCTGGGACTGTTAAATCTACTTTGGTTGCTTAATGGAAACGGAGTATGTGGAATCAAACGAGTGAAGAGTTGCTCTGCTTTCAGGATGAGGATTCGGAGGCAGTTCTGGCTGCAGACTTTGAAATCGGCCACTTCATCCGCGAGCGCATCGTACCTCGAGCAGTGCTCTACTTCACTGGGGAGGCCATAGAAGATGACGATGATGATGTGAGTGCCGCTCTCAGCTATTGGCCACATTGATCATGTTTCACTGACGAAGCTGCATGGAGATGAAAAGACAGTGATGAATATATCTAATCTGTTTTTATTCTTCTTTAATTACAGTATGATGAAGAGGGAGAAGAGGCAGATGATGAGGTAAATCAACGTTTTTGGTAAACGACTACAACATGAACAGATGCAGCTTCAGTGCTGCATCACAGTGAATGTGCTGAGGGACTGGGAAGACTGAAATTATCCTCTGTGTTATTAGGAAGGTGAAGAGGAGGCTGATGAAGAGAATGACCCTGACTATGATCCCAAGGTGAGATAAAACACACACTTACACTCCTACAATCTCTGGTGTCCTGAGAAAGACCTTGCTCAGCACTTCTCAACTTTGTTGGCTCAGGATGCTTGTGCTGAAGGCCACGGGTAGCTGCAGTTATCTCAGAGCCTTCCACAGATCATGAGTCACTCACTGCTACAGTGAGACTCTTTGCCAGGCACTTTAGTTTCCTGAGCTGTATGTAGTGTATGTAGAGTACAGTTATCTCTTACCGATCTCAACATATAGAATATATACTGCCAGATGCATCTAATTTTTAAGCTAGCTTTATACAAGCTTTCGTGTTGTGATTTTGGTTTGTCTTTTCAAACCAAATGGAGAACAAAAAATCTAATTTCTCTTTCATTGCCGTCTTTCTCTGTTGATGCTGCATATTGGTACTAAAACCTAAACCCTAACTTTATAAAACACATTGACCCAGTGTGCCTTGTTGGGTTGTATGCAGTGCCTGTTAAAAGTTTGCCTCCTTTTAAAAACAATTGTATAATTGTATCTAAACTTGCGTATTTGCAAATGGACAATCATGTTTGTAGGAAGTCTACTTGCATCAATAGTAGGCATTAAGTAACAAATGCAATCATGTAGTAGAAATCAAAACTGCATTAAATATAAAGCATGGTTTCCTTCCTACCCACACTGCTTTGTGTCCACTGTCTGCATTGAGGCCAAGCTGAGCTCCTCACACAATATGCCTACCAAGTGCAGGGAACGGTTAACACTGAGCAACCATATATAAAAACAAAGGTGTTGAAATTGTGAGACCAATAGTCCTTCTCAGCAGTGCATCACTGAGAGGAAGGATGATGTCACATTTTTTTAATCAATGGTTTGTTAGAGCCTGAACTAGATTCTTATAAAAAAAATTTTTTTAACAATGTTAGCATATGACTGTAAATTAGGTATCAATCGATATTCCAATTGGATGCAATTTTATTAAACATGAATTAAAGTCATCAGAATCCTTTTTTTTTTCTTAATTCCAAAAATGTGTGGTTGTTTAACTTCAGTGGGTTAAATATGCATTAATTTTTATCAGAATATTCATGGGAGTCTCTGGAAGAGATCCAGATCACATTGTTTGATTTAAAAAAAAAAAAAAAAAAATTCTTTTCAATGTGTTAGTTTGGGACAGCTACTGAAAGGACCTGCATTAAGTATGAAAGCACACATGAAGAGTAGACACTGAAATAAGTATTATATTTTTAAATTTAGACTGCCATGCTATCAGCGATATTGGCTCATACTGAAAACGGCAAATGTCTGCCTGATATATTGGCTGACCCTTAGTTTTGTACCCTGTGAACTGATATAGATGAATAATCAGGATCAGCCTGTAAGCCCCAAAAAGACACATGAAAGTCTTTAAACTGTTTGTCTTTAAACTATTTGTTGGATTTTTTGGAACAGTATAGGACATATTGTTTGGCTCAACATTCATGTCATGAGCAACTGCAGCATCTTGTAAAACTGCACTGTTAATTAGATGCAACGTCTGCTTCTTATTTGCTGAGCAAAACGGTCTTTGACATTTTGTATTCTGCTAGTTTTTTTGCTTTTTTTTTTCCTATTCATTAATGTTTCTTCATCTCCAGTCACTTTTGCATCTTTTGTCAGCTACTCTTTAAATTTTTCCTCACTAGGTTTAAATGGTGACTGTAGAAAAATAACCCTATCCTGGTAGGTACAGTTTGTGAATTGTCAGCTTACTACCATCACACCCCTTCCCGCCCCTCATTCCACCCCTTCAGTTTTTCATCATCCTCTTCCTGTTTCCCATCCACCATCACTCTGCACTCCTCCCCCGCCCAACACATGAGCGCCTCTTCCTCTGCCGCCGTCTTGCACTCTACTGAGCCACTAACCCACTGGTTTGCTGTTATTTTTTTCTTACGTTTAACCCATAATGAGATGGCATTTGCATCTGTATCATTTCTGTATGTTGGAGCTTGTCCAGCCCTGGCCTGTTCGTGTTCTTTTGTCGATACCCTGTTCTGCATAAACACAGGCTAGTTTGGACTTGGATCAGGATTTGTCCATAAATTCAGTTTTTCTTTGTCTCGTCAAAACCCATTTCCATGTCATTGGTTTTGTCTTGAGTTCTGTTTGGCTAGATCTGCTTTAATGCTAGGCTAATAGCTTTGAGGACCGTTTCCTCTTAATATGAGACTTAACCAAAACTTGGCAGGTTCCCAAAGCACAAGAAATGCCAACAAACGTGTGTCCCAGAGGATGCTGTCGCTGTTTCCAATGACAGTTGCATGTAGTCGATAGAAAAGATCTACATCTAGGAATACCTTTTAGAAGAAAAGCACATATATTGTTAAAATCCTGTCCTGTTGAGAGCTCACTCCAAGCCAAATGTGCACCATGACTAAATGACCTTGTACTGTAATTCAGGGCATTTAGAGCAGCCTGAACAGCTGCAGAGTGCCAACACTTGTGCATATGTGGGTTTTCCACTCTGATGAGGATTTGATTATCTTTCTGTACACATTCTATGTTTTTAATTATGCAGTGTCTCATTTTTGGTGGTTTATACCTCAATTATCCTGAGGTTATGTGGTTAATAAATGCTTAAAATATGTCAGTATGTGGTGTTCATAGTTCGTCTACATACTTGTAATTTGTGTAACTCATAAACACGAGTTTCTAGAGCTTCAGTCAGTGGGCTGGTTTGAGGTTTCCAAGGAAGTTTGTCAGCCACTAAGCAACATTTCTACCCCTCACCTAACTCCAAACCTTTGATTCAGCTTCCCCAATGGGCTTTATGTAGCTCCTGAAGTTCACTTTTTTATCTAGATTTACTAGGGATATCTGAATAAAATTTTCCTACTCTAAAAGTTCACCCCTAACGGCAGTAAAATGGCTGAGTTATACTCTGTTGTATTGAACAGGACAAAGCATAAAATCTCCTCAAACTTGGAGCAGAGCCAAACTAAATATGAAACCAGCTTGCTCAGTGGCTGCAGTTGCTGAAAGGAAAGGTTGGCTTTGCTGCCTCATTTTTCGGCTCAAACCTGGAAAATTTAGCCTAAATTGGGATAATCTATCAAAGTTACACATTTAGCGTAGCTCAGGGACTGCAGTGACTTGGGTCGTCTTCACTTCCTGTAGAATTTTATGCTAAATGGTGGTTAGTCTCTGGTTGCAGTTATCTTCAACAGCGGATGTTACATGTGACTTTACATCAGTTAGAATCAACTTTCTTTCAAATCTAAGCATGAAGTAAATGTCTTACATAGTTAAACCAGGTTCTTTTTTGTTAGCTTGTTTGTTCAGATTGAATAAATCTTTCACAACTGACTGAAGTAAATCTCCAAAACTGAACAATTTCTTTGAAACTCTTTTTTAAAATGTTCATGTCAGGAGCCCCGTGTTGGCTTTCAGTGCATTTATATGAATACATCAATCTTTCTATGTGATGCTTTCATTTGGTTTTTAGACAAATTGTTTCAGTACCAAGTAGCGCTGGAGGCTGAACTATAAAGTAGACCTTCAGGGCCACCAATCATCCTTTTGCATTCACCCGATCATAAGAGGAAATAAAAACCACATTGTTAGGATGAAGTTGAGACAGCTTTTTCCTCTTAACTTTTTATTCTGGCACCGTTTGTTAATGCTCTGACCTGGATTTATAAAAACTGCAGATAGCATTTGTGCAGGTTTCCAGCTGCAGTTAAAATAAATTATCCGCATTTGTAAATGTGCTCAAGCTCTGTAGATCTTTAACTGACCGGTGGGGATGTTAGAGCATCCGGCCCCATGACAACTTGGATTGTGCGATTCACAGATGTGACAAACTTTCATTGCAACCCTAAACTCAAATTCAGGATAAACCTCAGAAATGAACATTTATAGTGTAGTGGCTTTGTGACCTGTGGAAAAACATCATTTCCATCTCTGATTCTTGTTATAGTCAAGATGAGAGGACATGGTCTTTGAGTTTGTAGCTGCTTGTTGAATGTTTAGGCTTGAAGTGGTTGTGTTTGTGTAGTTTTAGTTTGCCTCTGTGGAAAGGTGTCCGACCTGACTTAACCCCACCCTTTTTTGTGATTTTTTGCAGAAGGATGCAGCCCCCCCAGCTGAGTGCAAGCAACAGTGAGGCCTTGCCTGGCTGCCTTGAGGATCAACTGCACTGTAACAGCTTCTCAAATATTAAAATATAAAAGTACAAAAAAACCCAACAAACACATTTAAAAATAGTTATCGCCTTATAATGTTTTGTATTTTTCTCGGTAGGGAATTTGAAGAAAAGGTTTCAAAATTTTTGTTACAAAAACTCATGGTAATATACTGGAGCTGTTTGGCTCAATATACATAGTATTTTACTAGACCTGTTCTTTTCCTCTTCTCTGTACAATAGAATATAAGGAAATATCTTCCTCAAAAAAAGCATGATCTTGTTTCTTCACTGCTAAACTAGTTTGGGTTCTTGTGAAGTTTTTTGTTGTATTTGCTCTTAGACAACAGCTGTGGTTTAGACTGCGATGCAGTGCTGTCAGTTTCTACGCCCTCCTTTCTCCTACCAAAGTTCCAGGTTGGTCAGTTCTGATCGTCCCAGATGGTTTTCTTTCTTTTTTTTCTTTTATTTTTTGTTGTTGCTTTTTTTAACCTCTTAGTGGGGCCTTCAGCACTTGGAAAAGCACTGTAGCATTCCCAACCCTAGAGAAGTAGGACATGTGGGTGACCTGCAGTTGGGTGTCCATTCCATTTAATCCAATATTCCCAAGCAAGTTATCTAAAGTTGATGTTTGTCCACCTCCTGTGCCACTCACTGCTTTCCACTCGATACATTCCAGTAAGCAGTACCGTCAGCGAACCCGAGCCTGCCGCTCGGCAACTGGACCGACTGAAAATGGATCAAACCGAAGCCGCCTTGACTCGCTTGCTCCCAGCTCGGTTGAGTCCAGAGAATTCCTTTGACAAAGAGGCGAGCGGGGTATTTTAGCAGGGCAGCCGGTCCAGAGGCACCCAGTCCCACTAACCTCACGCTTCAGGCTCCTCGTAGGCTCACTGTGGCGTGGCTGTCGTCTTATCTATTGCACTTTGTGCTAGTGTGTCGTGTACCAGTGGCGTCCTGTCATCACTTAGCTGAGTATTCCTTGTCAGCAGCACTTTGTTTGATGCCATCTGTCTAAAGGGCCTAAGAGTTCAACTTTGGCCATCTGGTTTAAAGTGCCAGGTAAGGAGAATTTCAAAGATGCTCTGTAGGAACAAATTGGAGCAGATGTAGCGCAGGGGACTACAAGGATGAAGTGTGTACCCGTCAGATTCATAACGCATCCCCAACCTCACCTTTTTTTTTTTTTCTCCTCTGCTTTTTGTCCTTTTATGTTTTATGATCTTCACATCTTGTTGCCAGTTTGTCCGGTCAGGTGACTTGCAGTTTTCAGCCAATCCCTTTAGGTCCTCAGTTCATCATTTTTTCAATCACTGTGAAAAAAAGAGGGGAAGCGTGATAAGGCCACTGTTTCGGCCAATGACCCACCACCCCCCGCGCGTCAGATTGCTTTCTTTCTCACCCAGAAGGCAACAGAAAAGCATGTCAGAGCAATACTTAAATCCAGGAGGTAGTATCAAGAGAACCTATCCTGCCTCCCTTCCAATCCATTTTAATGCCTTTTTTTCTCCAAGTTACAAAAACAGCCAAGTGTTGGTTGTGTTGGGCAGCATCAGGCCTGCTATGGAGAGTCAGGGTATCTCTTTCTGAAGGGAGTATTCAGATAATGTTAAAGGAAAAGGACATGTCAGGGTTTCTGTGGGGTCCTTCCGAGCAGCTGTTGTCAAGGCAAAATGCTATGCTACAAAATACTAATGTACTCAATAACTGTACGTGTATGTTCATGAATAAATTGGTTAAACATGTCTGTGGCTGATTCTCGTTATTCCCTCCATATAGTTGATGCTTTTGTCAGTTTCACCTGCTGGAAAAGTGCAAGACATTTGTATTTTGTTTCAACTGCATAAAAAGTTTCAAACCAGCAGATTGATTGGCAGCAGCAACTTGGACAATGAGTTGCAGGTGCCAGAAGAGGGCGCTGTGTTGCAGCATTTGAAACACTTGTGAAATATATCCCATGGGGATTAGGGTTTGCGTTGGAAATAGAACATAAAAACACATAAGAACACAAAATAACAACTGGGAGATGAGGAAATTGTGTGTACATGGCTAGTGGTTAATACTTATTATACACAAATGAAGATTGCATAATTGTAATACCATGGTGTAACCAAGAGATGTCAAGATGGGTACACATTTACATGGCAAAGAAATGAAAAAAAAATGACCATAACAGAAATTGTAGTGGTCAGATTAAGCAAAGTTGCAGCTACTTTTGGAGAAGTTCCATCAAAATAAAGCCTGGCTGCCTGTGGTCCTGACTGCATGGTGGAATAATGCTTTCTTTTACTATAAGTTTGTTTTCTAGATTTAAATCCCTTGGTGTTAAAGAAGGAAAAATAATCTGTATCTTTTCCCTTCTTGGTCCTATTTATAGTTTTAAAGGAAAAAACTATCATTGCACTATAAATGACAAATATCTATAATGAGAGATGAATAATTTCTGCAGGTTAAGCTTCTGCTTGAACACATCCTTGTTTCCCCTTTGTTGGGTAGACAAAGATAATTATTTTCTTTAGAAAAGTGATGCAGTTCTTTTATATTCCAGATTATTAAAATCTTTGAAATGTAAATCAGAGTTAATGCGTTTTAAAATGATCCAAACGTCTAACCTGGGTCTAAACGTCTCGATATGAACATGGCTTTCTGTAAAATACAAGACTGCCTTTTTAGTTTTAAGGATGCTGTTATCATCTTAGAGGGCTGGATACAACTCCGGGGGGCGGTGCGCCTCTCCAGACCCCTCCCGCCCCCAAACCCCTTTCACAAACGGTGACCAGCAAGCAGGCAGGCAGGCAGGCATCCTCTCCTCTGCCAGCACAACAGCCCCGCAGTCACAGCTGCATCCCAGACCTTCACCCTCTCTGAGACAGACAGCCATCAATCAGCCGTCCGTCCTTCCAGCGAAGCAGCAAGGAGGGAGGGAGCCCGAGGCGTGCAGGTGAACATGCTGGAAAACGGAAGAAAGGTGTTCAAGGAAGGTCTCCTGGAGAAGCGGAGCGACGGGCTGCTGCAGCTGTGGAAGAAGAAGCACTGTGTCCTGACCGAGGACGGCGTGCTGCTGCTGCCGCCCAAGCAGCATGACCACCCGCAGCACCACCACAGCGGCGGCGGCGGCGGCGACGCGGGCAAAGTCAAGGAGCTGCACTTCGCCAACATGAAGACGGTGGATTGCGTGGAGCGGAAGGGCAAGTACGTCTACTTCACGGTGGTCATGACGGAGGGGAAGGAGATCGACTTCAGGTGCCCGCAAGACGAGGGCTGGAACGCGGAGATCACCTTGCAGATGGTTCAGTACAAGAACCGGCAGGCGATCCTGGCCGTCAAGTCCACCCGGCAGAAGCAGCAGCTGCTGGTGGTGCAGATGCCCGGACAGAAGACCGCCCGCAGCGCCCCGAACGTTGCGTGACCTGCGGCGTGCCCCGCAGACACTGGTGCGCCATGATCGGTAAGACACCAAGAGAAATCCGGAGGGGGCTCCCCAGGTCTGGGGACCACCTGGGGAGCCCCCTGCATTTCATGGAGCCGTTTCTTTGTGTTCGTATTTCCTGGATATTTGTTCAAAGAGGACATCTGGTTTCAGCGTTATTCTTCTGTCAGGACGCCAGATCACACACTGTGGATTAGTTGTGTCTTAAAGAAAAGTTTGGGAGCTCCTGCTGCTTTTGGCTTGTTTAGATGTTTTCCTGATGGGGCAGAAGTCCTCCCCAGGGAAAAGTGCTGGATTCAACCTGTGCAGGCATGATGCATCAAATGATTGCGCCTCTGTTCCCAAAATAAGACTTTACTTGTTTGTTATAAATAGATTGAAATGACTTCCATTAACGCTGGATCCGTCAGCGCTTTGAAAGCTTAAGCTATAAATAAACCGATTCAGGTGTGTCAGAATAAACCGAAAGATAAGGGAAAGAACGCCCTAAAGATACCCAAATCGCGCGTAAAGTCACGCAGACTTTGCGTCAACATCAAAGCCCAACCGGTGATTTCCTCATGAGTGCGCGTGCATAGGTTGACTTCCAAATTTGCTCTATGATCTATGCAGTGCAGCATCAGCTATATGAGTGTGTGCAGCTTTTACAGTCCAGCAGAAGCTATGTTTAGAGAAATACGCTGTTCCAAAGCATCAGATTTCTACGAGGCCCCAGGCTGAAGGCGATTTGTTCTAATTTATTAACACAACATATTATGAATAAGAAACAAGAATACAAAAGAAAAAGCTGTGATTTTATATTGATGAAATGAGGCATATTTGGTTCAAATCCCTCCTCTAAATCCTTACTGACTTCACATTTCCTCTCCATGGAATGAAAAACTATTTTATTGATCCCAATAGGAAATGATAATCCTGTGTGAGCCACAGTCAGTTTGCAGTCTTTCTAACTGATTGCATCCACAGGTGAATTGGACACTGGGCTGAGGAAGAATTTAAACCCTGGATTCATCTCCCCGGCTGCCTGCTCATCCCACCATGCTCCATTCTCCAGGAGAACCCCTCTTCCATGTTCTGGGTTCCACAAGCCTCTTTTCAGGACAGACTTGTTTCATAAAAAAGACTGATGGACTAAAAGCATGTGAGGAAGCAACTGTGTTCTACCGTCCCATGGGTTTGTCCCTTATTTATTAGATGTGTATATATTTTATATAAACAATTAATGTTCCATTGTTGATGAATGTTCAGTGTGGTTGTTGCTAGAGTGAAACAAAAAGTAGGTGCTCGTTCTAGGGGTCATAGCCTGCAAGTCCAGTGGAGAGAAGTTGCATATGTTGGTTGTTATAAGTTAGTTAAACTAGTTCATTATTGATTAAAAACAAATGTGTCATTGCCTGTGATTTTACTTTTCAACTGAACCAAAGACTCTTTTTTTACATTTCTCTCCTCGTTCAGCGTTTGTCCTCACTTTAAACTGACCAGATACCTGCTTCACCCACACACATTTAATTTGGTGTGCTGTCGTGTATCTTGGTGTTTCCATTATGTGTATTAGTCATTTTATTTCAATTTATTTGGCTGCATTTGTAAATTGGATATATTTTGCTATCTTGTCTTAAATCTGCTCATTTTATTTTCATGGTAACCCTGAGCTGCTTTAGAGATGCTGCAGAAAGATAGGTTAAACCGTAAAAAAAACAAACAGAAAGTCCTACTTTGATCTGTCAAAAAGACTTAAAATAAAACACACTAAATGTGATTATGCTTCCAAGCAGGATGCATGTAAACTGGGTTGTTGCAGCCAGGCTAGCTGGCTAGCTTGTTCACTAATGTGGAAGGCTCTGCACTGTCACAGCCAATTTGTTGTAAATTGGCAGATTTGTTCACATCTGTGATGCCGTTTGTCGTCTGTGTGCATATTCAGTCTGGTAGAAAATTGGTCAATTGCCTCTGTGACCTATTGCGGCTTTCAGACACTAGCATGTTTCTGGCTAGCAAGCTTTCATCCAAGCTACCACATGATGCGACCGTCTCATGTCGTTGGGTCCTCAGTTATGTGAAAGACCATGGCACAAGATTACATCCTATTCTTTTCTCCAAATAGCTCTTTTGTGTATGTTTAACATTTTTTTCTGGCTTTTGCAATTCTGGGCTAATTGCATTTGCTAATCCTTATTTTCCCTTAAGCTACCAGTCTTAATGCTGTTTCGGAGGAATAAGGAGTAAGGTGGCAGTAATTCTCTGACATGCAGCTCCTGCCATGATTAATTAATTGATTCAAGTTGGAGGAAAAATCACTGTTGTACCAATGGATGTCACATTGCTACATCTATTCACTGTAGAAGTTCAGCCTAGGATACATCTTCGAAATAAGATGTCTAATCTGCTTTTACAGGCACGAAGAGTGTTTCATGACAAAGTCAGTAATACTTCTGCAGCAACATCTAGAGCAAGAGTCAGAAATCTGTCGTGGTGGAGGGTAGTGTTGCAAGCAGGACCAATTTTTATCTCACTGTGGCTCATGTTGTTTCCTGTTTCCTTGGAGTGTCTCCCACCGGTTGCCAGTATATCATCGCCAAACCAACACATGCCTCTGTGTTGCCGTCATCTCACACACAGGGTCATAGCTGCGCCCTTTATCTAATGTGGCTGGTGTGATGCCTCTATGACATGCCTTCCTGTTTTCATCATTTCTCACACAATCATAGCTGTGCCCTTTTTATCCGCTGTCCAATTTCTTATGTCAATGTGAGATCTATTTTCATACCTTGAATTGATACATTCCATTAAAAAATGTCAAAGTCAGCCTGCTGTGTTGTGTGGTTTCTCTCCCTCTCCCACAGTAGCCCCCGCGGTTCACTGGGGTCGCCTAAATGACCTGTTTAAGTAGCTTCCTCTCAGTCAGTCTCCAGGCTTTCATTGCTTTACTGCTGCTGAACCTCTCACCCCGCGTTTCCTGGTCTAAATGTAGAAGCCGTGGAGAGAGTTGGGTTTCACTGCCAGTTGTTGCCGCTCAAAAGAGCTTGTCAGTGTGTAATGTCAAAAGCACACGTGGCAGGAGCCCCGCTTGTCTAAAGCCTGGCTAATTCAATTAAACTTGTGCTCATGGCAGCATCCTCTCTGACACACGAAGGGCTCCGTGCTGCTTGGGAGCAATGTGACTTAACCTTAGAATCTGGGTGTTACGTTCAGCGTAAAATTCCTGCTATTGAGCAATTGTTTCCTGCAGATTATGAAAACACCTTCTTTCATGGATTTGCACTTTCATATCAGACTATTTTTATATTTTCTTTTCTTATGGAGTGAGAACGTGGCCATTAATAGAATCAGACATTGTACTGAACGGCTGCTGCTGTGACAAGGAGGAGTCACGTAAGGCAAAGCAAGTTTATTTGTATAGAACGTTTCATGTACATGACAATTAAGATGCTTACATAGAAACATTACAGCAGAGTGCAGAAAGTCTTAAAAAGAATTAAAAACTAAAGTGACCTAAAAATTACACTATAACAGTAAATAAGTCAAACATATATGGCAAGATTACCCTTGTTAACAGCACATATAACTACCCTGAACCCTTGTTAAGATTACTTGCTAACTACATATAAAGCATGCATTTAGCCAGTTAATGTATCTAAGTGAGTGAGTTAGTTAGCATATTGATACCAGTTGGCTATATTGAGCTATGGAGCAAAACATGCCAGTGGGATTAATCAGTTTTTAACCCTTTAAAGCCTGACCCATTTAAAATTGGGGTAAAGCTGAAGTCTTTAATTGGTGCTTCAACAAAATTTGAAAAACTAAATAACAAAAATATTTTCCGTATATTTATCATTTATCGTTGTGTGTGTTATGTCAAAATTATTGCTGTGCATTTATTGTATCCAACAGGGGGCAGAAATCACGTATCATACTGTGTACAACAGTTTTGAGCAGAGTTTTCACCATAAAGTGTTGCAAAAGGTCTCAGGAACTATATCTATCCAGTATTAAACACATACACATCTTCCCTCTAGAGTAAATAAGCCGCAAGTACACATACTTGTGTTGAAGTACATGTAAAACTTGTATAATTAGCTAAATAACATCTCTAAAATGCTTGTTCTAAAATATGTTATGAGTGCACCACTTAAATATAATCCTCCTCAACTCACAGTGTTAAGTTTATATCTCCATCAGTAGATCTCTATTAAAATTGTCTTACAAAGCAGAGAAAAGATCAACAGGGACACGATTAAGTTACATCCTTCTTGCTGCCGACCTCCCTCCAGCATTGAACTAGCCGCTACAGCTGCTCTTCAAGCATTACTTAAGAAGCTGCTACTTTAACATGGACTGTAGAGTGACGGCCAACTCATTCCTCACGGTTGCCAGCTGCCTTTGATGTAGGGGAAGTTGCAGGGACTTGTGACAGCAGGCACATGTGGCTGCGGGTGATTTAAGAAGAGCTTTGACTCCAGACTTGGTTAAACTCACCACCTACAGTATAAGTCATCACTGTATACTTAGACCCAATAAAACCTGTTTGCATAGTGGAAGAACCAACATAACTGACAGGTACTGAAGTTGTTGGCGCATAAAGCACCTGTTTTAAAACAATAATCAATAATCAATCAGAATAAAGTTTCATTTGCCTAATCAGAATCTGAGTTTCTTGTATTCTGCAGTTTTTATAGTGAACAGAACAAAAGACAACCAACATCCAAAGATGAACTAAGCTTACAAAATAGTAAACAGTGTTAAGAGTAGCTCAAGACAGTGCAATGTCCAATCCAACAAAACACCAACAACACGACAGCCCATCTCCTATCCACAGTAAATTTTAAATCTTTCCAGCAGCAGAGCATGAGTAAGTATATGAGTCAATATCAACTATGAGCATGTGTCTGCAGAGTAATGATGGAAGAGGTCAGCCATGGCAACAGTTTGGCTCACATTGTTTTTTTCAGACTTTCCGAGTAACAGCTGTGCTCTGTGACAGAGTACGTAAGCATATTAGTCGATAAGTACATTAAACAAGAAGTAAAGATAGTTAAGAGCCTTTTTTAGAGGAAGAATAATTATATATATGTATATATATATATATATTCAAAACCTTGAGCTGCTAGTAGACTCCTTTAAGTGTCAGCCACACATATTGAATATTTTTGGAAAGTGCTGGGGCAAGTAAATTACTCGGTTTTGTTGGGGAAAATTACTTTCCAGTGTGTCAACACGTTTAGAAAAGATGCTGTAGTACAAAACAGAATTTAAGCCCTCTGGTTGTCTGATGCTGTAGCAGCAAGAAGCAGATTTCGGTGACTGCTTTCCACAGGGGATTGTTTCAGAGCAGCCTCTCCTGGTGTAATAAAGGCTTAAATGAGGTGCACAGAAAAAAAATGGAACATTCACTGTTTTTTTTCCCCAATAACACATGTTCACAAACCGGTGAGCACTTTAGAGGCAATTTGGGGTTTCGAATCTTGCCCAAGGATATTTCCACATGCAGTCGTGGGAAGCTGGGATGGAACCTTCCAGTTGATGGACGACCGCTCTTCCCTGAGCCACAGCCACTCACGTACATGCCCCTGCACTGAATGAAGATGTGCAATGAAAATCAACGCATCTAAAGTATCAGATTCTTCCTCTGTACAACTTTTAAAATAAACTTTAAATATTTCATTCAAACAAATCCTGCTGTTATCCTGTTATTTTCCAGCCCGGCAAATTGCACTTTTTGTAATAGACCGTTGTGCTTCATATATGTACAACCCCAAAACCAAAAACATTTGTGACACTGTGCAAAATGTAAATAAAAACTGATTCCAATGATTTGCCAATCTAATTTTTTTCCAAATAGATTTAATTAGGTTAATTGACATCATGTCGGAGGAAACAAAAAAAAGAGCATTTCAGAGAGCTCGAGCCTCTCAGATGTATGGACAGATGTTCACCAATCTGAAACAAACTGCATCACATTTTATATTTTACACAGTGCCACAACTTTTGGGAATTTGGGTTGTACTGTATCTAGTGACTCATTTATGTATTCATCAAATTCTATTTTTGTTTCCAGTGAACTTTCATCTGCGTACCAGTGATCACATTAGGCAGTTCTTCTCGTTATACAAGCTGAGTGTCTTCAGATAAAGTATACTTGATGCACAGTGCAGGATTTTGGTGTTTGATGTTTTCCATCTAACACCTCAAGTTGAATCCCTCTGGAACTTTGTCCTACTTTAAAACAGTGTGCACAAAACTATTTGGAGGGAGATTGTGTGCACTTGTACAAAAAAAGGCAGATTGTAAAAAGTAATGAAGAAAAAAATAAAGAAAGAAGCCAGAGATTTGGAGTGCAAAAGAAACAGATTTTTAGATTGCTAAAATGTCCTGGGGGGTATTCCAGGTAGGTGGTTCAACAAACTCCGAGTCTATCAGTGAACTCTGAGTTGACTTACCCCAAGATGGGAAACTCTGAGTTTCCGGTTCCAGAACAACTGTTCTGCATTGGTTCAATCAACTCTGAGTATGTAGACTATGAGTTTCGCTTGTACACAAGCTCTAGGAAAAGCCATCATCAATGGAGCTCCGATACCGCGA
>JAVQJG010086942.1:0-23063 GCA_036024015.1 Craterocephalus amniculus | reverse complement strand
TTTCTGCCGCTTTCTGCAGGACTGTCAGCTGATCAGCTGTTAGCTATGGAGCAGAGGATTTTAATGACGCTAAATACGGTCGCTAACTCAGCTAACGGCAGATAACATCCCTCCCTCTTACAATGAATTGGCGGAGGTCTGCGTGTTTTCCCACTGACATTTGCTGATCTTTTACTTTCTTCTCTTTTATTCTTTGCTGAAGTAGGCAATAATGAAAGCTGCATGTGAGGGATGCAGCTTTCCCTCAAAACCTGTGATACATACATATAATATCGTTTTTTAAATTTATGAAGCACTACAAGAGCAGCGGTGGTTTTTTAACCGAACATTCATGCTTCAAATAAAGAATTTTTTTTAACCTCATTAGTGTTTACAGTAACTTAAATAGCCATCATTTTAGTGTAATGATCAAAAGACAATCCTTGATATTAAAATTAGCTACTGAGAGCGGTCATATTAACATTGGGGGATACTAAAGTTTCTTGCGTGTGCAGCCAAATTAAAAAGTAAGGTACACCAGTGCAACCACTGCTAATATTACTTTAGCCGAGATTGTAAAAAGAAACTAAACAAAAAACAAATGAGCTTCATTATTAACATTTGATTTGTTGTATTCATATTAGTAACAATTAAATATGGGGTTAAATTATTTGCAGATAAATTGTTTCAGGTCTTTCTTTGCATATTACAGTCCCCCAATTTATTAGGAAACATGGTTGTACCTCATGAAAAGGTGATTTATTGTTTGGTTAATGGCAGGCAAAATTTTGGCTGCTTCAAACAGACCACAAGTCGTAAAGTGCGAGGCCTTGTCAGACCTGCTTTTTGTGCAAGATGTGTCTTGAGTTCAAGCAGAGGTCATGACAGTCGGGTGCCATGGGGCTGTTTTCAATATCTCAATCTAAAGGATCTTGTTCTGATACTTTGATTTTGGGAAATCTGATATAAAGGTGTAACAAACACAGATTTTAGGATTAAAGTCTGTTAGATGATGCAAAGTGCTCTGAAATGACTTTACACGATTCAGTAACAGTGATTTATAGTTTCTGACTGCTCCTGGTGATTTAGACTAAATCAAGGTGCTGTGATAAAATGTAATGCCAACTGTTTGACCAAAATTGGCCAATTTGTTTGATAAACTCTTACCTTTGTCTTACAAATTTGATTTAAAGCCGTTGTGGCTTGATCTTTTTCATTTGGTTTTCTTTACCCATTTCATTTCTACGTTGGATTTCTACTTTTCCTTTTGAACCCATTCTTGGCAAAGATGCCCACTTTCTGTGTTAATGTGTTGTGTTTCCCCATTTTCAGGAACAGCAGAGCTCATCAGTTCCGCAAAAGAGGTCGAGGTTTGGGGCTTTCTCAGAGGTTAGTGATGGGCAGAAAAGACTACTCAGTGCTCCCACCTCCACAGTTTCTTAGTTTACATTTAACAATTTCATTACTTTGCTTCAGATAAATTCTGCATTTTTAGTGAAAGGAAGAGAGGATGTAGCAGAATATCCAATTTATATATACTGTGTTTATAGTATTTATAGTATTGAATTGATGGATTTGATATTTAACGTGATATTTATCAGCTTGTTGTTTGAAAGAATAAATTACTGCTATTAATAACTGCATAGATATTTATCTTTCTGCTGGCAGCCAGTTATTGAACCCCAGCTGCTGCAAAGAGTGGCTTCCTCCTTTCTTAAAAAAAACATGTTTAAAGTTACTGTTGTTGTGGAAAAGATTTTTGTCTATTTAAGAAGGGTTAAATCATTGGCATGGATCAAGCAGAGAACATATCAAAGAAGATGCAAAAACTTCTAAAATTGGACTAAGAACTGTCCAACAAAAAAAAAACTAGAAGTATATTGGGGAACCACTGTCTTCCTGAAAGAAATATGGAAAAACTCCTGAATGTTTGTGATCAATGATCACTTAAACATGAAATCAAATCGAAGAAAAACAACAGTAGAACTCAGGGTTATGAGTATTTCCACTCGAACAATGTGAAGGGAACTGAAGAGATTGGGACTGAACGGCTATGTAGCTAAAAGACAGCCACTTATCTGTAGCTAACAGGAGACAATGGCCATAATTTACTAGGGAGCCTAAAGATTGCACTCTGGAGCAATGGAAGAAAGTCATGTGATCTGATGAGTCTAGATTGACCCTGTTCCAGTGTGATGGCGGATCAGGGGAAGGAGAAAGGCAGATGAGGTGATGCAGCCATCATGGCTAGTACTTTGTGTACAAGCCTGTGGGGGCAGACTATGATCTGGGCTTGCTGCAGTTGCTCAAGTCTAGGTCCAGTTGTGTGTGTGGCTTCTGCTAGTTTGCAGACTTGCATTAATAAACAGCAACAAATCTCTGATGTATGATAATGAATACCTACATAAACATTTCCCCAATATCCATCACGTGTATTTTATTTCATTTGAACAGAATCTGCTTGTTATTTTGACAGAGAGGAGCGGGATGACTACAGGAACCCGAAGTCTTTAGTCGTCCAACGGGAACGGTCTCCTGGAAGGAAGGATGTCCCGCCTCCTCAGTCTACCCGCTCTGGATCAAGCGCCAACAAGAAGTTTTCTCCTGACAGGGAGAAAGGTTACACCTACCAGCAGGCACAGCAGAAGCGTGAGTATGATGTGGACGGCAGTCGGCTCCAGTTCATGAAGCACGACTGATAAAATGAAGGATCAGGCGGATGGTTCTTGGTCCATCAATGTTGCATTCCTGTAATTTAATGTGGTCAACAGCTTTATTTTAATACAAAGGGAAAGATCATTCTGTGATTTAAATTGGTGCTGAGAAATTTTGAAAAAAGCTACATTTTATCAGTCCTAATTATTGATCCATCTTTGATTTTATTTATGTGAACCAATTAAAGAACTCAAACGTCTGACCCGGTGCGCCGGTGGATTTTATGACCTCTAATAACCAAGTCACTCTTTGAACCACCCGACACTTGCTGATTGGCCACGGCATTTAAAAAAAAAAAAAAAAAAAAAAAAGAAGAAACACACAAACATAGAATTCTCCAGCAGAATTGATAATTAACATTTATCTAATAACGTGTTTGTCTCTCCGAACCCTTTGTAATGACAACGGAGGAAATAATTTAGCATTTATACAGGCATACGTATAATTAAAATGACTAAAGGAATTAAGCCATTCCAGGTGATCAGGCATCTGTTTTCTGAGGAGGCGTGTAATGCGAGGGGTCAGGGTGTGCTGTAACTTGTTGGGATGTTAATTATACTAACCCATCCCCCCAACTCACACATACACACACATTCTCTTTTTTAGCGTCTGGGAAAAAGGTTTATTGGGCTGGTGTGGCTATGGATACAAAACCTGACCTTTTGCCAGTGAGAAAGTTGTTAATAATCTGAATTAATGACGTTTCCAGAATTATTTGGGTTCTGTTGTTCTCCTCACTATATTTTAGGACTTTTAATGCTCTTGAACCCTTAATTAGAACTGCTTTACAAATTCACTGAATTGATTTGCTTTATAAAAGTTTCTTCAAAAGTAAATATCATTACTTTTTGGAAAGAATTGATCATTTTTCTCAGGCTTTTCTGACATATAATAACTAGTCAATGCATTGAAAGCCTAGCTCCAAATAGCGCTATCATATGAAAATGCAACAAAGCAAGAAATGAGTCGTACTTTCTGCCTCCAACCACCAATGGAATATTAATAAGAGAAGCACAAAAAAGAGTTTGCTGCCAGTTTAGGTTCCTGTGATGGCAGATTTGTGTTTAGTGAACTGCCACAACTCTATTAAGGTGCAGCACACAGCTGCTCACCAGAACCTTTCTATGGTAGCTCCTGGGAAATGGCTCAAAACTGAGCTGGTTAACCATATAATGGTCTTGTCAAAGAAACTGATATACTTCTTTTAGAAATGTAGGGTGAGAAATTAGGTTTCACTGACCATTCAGAGGAACTGACTTTAGGGGGGCTGAAATGAGAGGTGGTGGGGAAATAATCAAGTCTGTGAAGTATCACATTGGAGATTCTGGATTGACTCATAAATGTCCAAAATTAATAGAAACATAATAGCAGGAGTAATACGCCAGATAGATGGATGAGCCAGCCACTTTGACTTCTATAAAATATTACTTTTTTATTTTAAAAAAACTTGACAAACGTATCGCATGTTTTTAGTCGGAAAAGATGAAAAGCACCTTGCTGCTGCCAGCCAGAGATTACATATTAAATTAGCTTTCATTCTAACGGATTTGGATATTCTTCAGTCTTGCTGTATAAGCAGGACTTTGGGCTACATTGTGCCCTTTGAAAATGATATGCATATCCAGACTTAAATATATTTCACTGAAACAGTGATCTTCACGGCAACTTTAATTCACAACAGATTTGCTGCTGCAGGCACACTGTTCTTCCTCTGTTAGTCCTTTAATGCTGAGAAATATGTTGGCAAAAGTAACTGGACACATTTTTCCAGTTGGTTATATTCATTAGATGTATTAGAAGGAAATTAATTATGGATTGTTCTTGTAAAAGGTCAGATGCTGAAAAAAGTAATTTTTTTTTGTATAAGAACGAAAAGATAAACCAAGATAAGGAAAATGGTTTACATCGCAGAAAAGCCCTCTGACCCATAATTGTATCAAGTCATCAAATCAGCCGTGTCCTATGACACCCTCACCTGGTGGTTTTATTTTCTATCCCTCAGCTGAGCTCTGCTTTATTGAACCGTATCCCAGAAAATCGATTATCTCCACATTATTTCACTTGGGGTTGCTTTAAACAAAATACTTTATTGGTTATAAGTAAATGATTTGTTTTGAACAATTGGTGCTTGAACCTCTTCAGGATGATGACAGTCTGTTTTCTCTAACTTCATTTGAGAAGGAATAGCTGTGACGGCTACAAAACATTATGGCATGGCACTGTAGTTTGTTTAAGCAGTTTGTTGTTTGTTTACCAAACACAGTATCTATGTATCCATGGAAAGGAGTCTTAGTGAAAGCTAATAACCTTAGGAGAATAATAACTGTTATGATGCGCAACTACTTTCATAGGATGCTCCAACAATGGAATTTAACAAAAAAATTTTTAGCGACTCCTTGGCTCCCTTTTGAACCGCATGACTTCATGATTGTCTTTGATATTAGAGTTATTGTTTGTCTCACACATTATTGAAAGCTCAGTGCAGAGAGTTGCGTAGCATGAGGATAAAACTTGAGCATAAACTCTAACAAAGCTGCCTGCCCAGTTCGGTATGAGAATACTGTGGTTAATGTGGTTCTTGTTCCAGACCAGGGCCCACCAGGTTGTTCCCTCGGGCTTTATTTTAATACAAAGGGAAAGTTAATTAAAACAACATTGTGGCCACCCTCATGTGGTCTTTGGATCACCTTCTTTTTGTAGTTGCCTAACCTTTTTCAGAACTTTGTATTTACCATAATAATGCAAGGGTGATTATCAGATTTTCTTTCTTTTTTTTTTTGCTTACTTTGATGATATCGTTTATGCAGATAAGTCCAATGCGGTGTCGAGCCACCCTCCGAGCAGCTCTGCAGAGGGGTCTCCTCAGAGTTCAACATCTTTAAAGGTAAAACATTTTTCCTTTGCTTTTTTGTGCAGTCTACACTTGTGTGTATGTGTTAAAATCCCCGGCACTATTCTCCTGTTTGAACAGATGAATGACTCCCGACTCATACACTGGCATCGTTTACATGAGAGTATTAATTCGGACTAAGTTAAATCTGCTATAGAGTCAAAAGAAAATCACTATAGACTATAAACATGTAAAGTGAAAGTGAAGTAGTACACTAGTGTTGTGCTGCTGCTTCAAAACTAGAGTTGAAGTCAAATGGTTTGGTTATGTGGGTTTTCCATGTTGTAATGGAAAAGAAAAGATGTTTTCTTCCAGTAGACGTAACTATGCCACTTCTAACCCCTGTCCAGTCAGGGCCCCTCCCAACCCCCAGATCTAAAATGTAACCCTGAAGGAGAATATTTAACTTCCAAACGATTGAATTTGGGATAATTAATTCTGAATTGAAAATCATCCTATATCCATAGCCAATCATTTCAGAATGAGATTCTGAATTTTCAGATTCTGGGAGTGGAAAAACATGGCTGCTCCGAGTCCACAGTCTCAAACCAACTGAACACTTGTGGGAGCAGCTTAGGTGTGCTGTACGTGCCAGTGTGGCCAACACAACCACACTGGCTGGCCTTCAGTAAACTGGTTGAGGAATAGGAAGCCATCTCACAGCAAAACATGATCAGGCTGGTAAACAGCATGAGGAGGAGGTGTCAAATTATTATGGCTGCATAATGATCTTCCTCATGCTACTGAGGTCCCAACAGTGTAAAAATATGAAAGTGTAAAAGTTTCTTCAGTTCTTCAGTGTAAGGACATCAAAGAACACAGTGTGTTTTACTTAATATTAAATCTCTAAATCTAGATGTTACTACCTCATGTATGTGAATCATCAGCAGTTTATGTTGCTCTTCCAGTCATTTCATTAGATGCTTAAAGTATAAATCTCTGAATGATACCTCCTGCTATTGTTGGCAAATAGCACTCATAATGATATACACATATAAACAAGAACTGGGCACCTGTAGGAGAACAGAGTTGTCTCTTTTGAAAGCACTTTGAAATCAGAGCCAGTTTCTAAACCTGGTGACCTCTGCTCCAACCCTTAACCTTTGACCCGCCAGGAAAAACCTTCAGCATCTGTAACGGAGTCGGAGGAGGTGGCGGCTGCCAGCGTGGAGCCTAAACTGACACCAAAGGAGGACTTAAAGACTCGCCGGTTGAAGGCCATTGAGGCTAAAGCTCAGGAAATTGAAAAGGTAGTTTTAAGATTTGCTCTCAACCCACTGGTACTAATGTCTTAACTAACTCTAAATGTCTACTTTGCAGTTGAATAATTACTGGTGTCACTGGGTTTTAGATACTGTGTTGAAAAATATTTTACAGACTTTATCACCAATATTATTTCCCTTTTCATTTATTGAAAATCTATAAATAAATTGTTAGTGTTATTGTTTTCACATTTGGATTGATATTTCTCCACAGCTTCTTATTAGTGATGCACACCATTTGAACTTAGTTACATTAAGAAACCTTGAAGTATTGAATGCTGTCAACTGTATATTTTAAAGGACAGAGCTTATTATGGGGGGAGAATAGGGATGTTAGAGGAGAGATGTTACTCTTTGAAAAGAGAGTTAGAGAAATTCTTATTTATTTATTTAAGAAATTCTTCAATGTTAAGTGAAAATTTCCTCGTGAAAACATTTGGCAGATTTTTTTATTCGTTTTTTTCTGTTTGGATTTTGTGAATCCTTGGTTTTCTAGCTTTTAGTTGAGAAACGGCTCAGTATGGTCCTTAAATATTTGGCAGCTTAAATCAGTTATTGTCATTCAAGCTGGAACCAACATTTTTTTAAGTTATAGAATCATCACAAATACATGTTTAAAAATCTTTTCCTTCATTCTCAGGAGGGGGGAACAGGTTAGACGGGAGAAATTGATGATTTTTAGACTCGCCTGTTTTGGGGACAACAGAATGAAAGATACAGTGCCTTTTTTAAATTCTCCGTTGAGAATACAAAATATTTAGTTTGCTATGACTGAAGTTTCAAACTCATTTATTACCGTTACCAAAGTACAGGTCTACCTTTTAGCTTTGCCTGCAGCAAATGAAATGCAGCTTGATCAGTTTAAGATCAAGTGACTTGACCACTTATTTTTGTAGCTGCAAAATCTCTCTGGTTGCTTTTGAAGTATTATCCATCTGACCTGCGAAGCACCACTCAGCTGATCACTTGTGCATTTGGTTGAATATTTGCAGATATGATCCAACGGCTTCTATCTTCTGTCACATTACAGATAAACTTGGGGTCAGCAACCATTTGAGGTCATGAATTCTGATGCTACACACACCCATGGGTTTAGCAGATTAATTTTTCTTATTCCGACTTGGGATTATGAACTATTGCAAACATTGTTCAAAGCTTTTTCTTCCTATCATTCAGAGACTGTTTGTTTGATCTTGATTTCCTCTGACCATAAACATTTTGATGTTTCAGACGAGCTCTGGCAAACCTCTGGTACTTGCTCAGGTTTTTATGTCTCCAAGCTCAGCCGTGCATTTTTCTCGGAGTGTGACTAATTGATGGATTCGGCGACTCCTCACATTCCTTTTATCTCCCACTCTGACACAGGAAGACTCTTATGGGTTCCCAGTAACGGCTTCCAAATTCACATGCAACAACTAGCTTCAAGTCCAGATATTTCACCTGCTTTATTTATGAAATTAGAGTGCATAGAAGTAGACCTAATCCTGTCCTATAGTTTGAAATAATTAAAGTTTTTAACTCTGTGGTTGGGACACTGAAGCTGTAAAACAGATTCCTACACATTGCAACACCACATTACATTTGTGGACTTGGCCTTGATCTCCAGGCGTACCGTACCGTGCATGGTGTGGGTCAATGAGTTGATATAAAATGCGTATCCATGTGCCACGGCTTCCTGCTCATAATTTAAAAGAAACCCTTTCTTTTCATTGTAAAAAAGGAGGATGAGTCAGCAAAAAACCTCCTCGACTCCTCAGGTTGTGATGCCTCTTGTGGCCTGCTATTTGCAGTTGTACGTTTTCCCTCCCCTTCATCACATCCACTACAGTACCACTTATCTATTCCCGTTAAAGCCGGGCAGGAATTGCCCTGCAGGATGCCGGCGGCCCACCCACAGTGTGGTACATCTCTTGGCACTGGCACTTGCCCTGCCTTTTCCAGCCACTCCTACAGACGTGGTGAGAGGCAGAAACCCCAACTACGTCTGTGCTGTAACATCTGCCCCGGGCGCAGTTTGATCTGTTGCTGTGGATTGTCAGACGGAGCGCGTCAGGTGGTGGGCAGAGGTGCACCACAGACTCCACAAACTGGTTTAAAAGAACTGCTTTAATCCAGTTAGTGGACAGAAAAATACTGTTAAAATTCTTTTTTTTGACCTTCTATAGTTAGTTTTTTTTTGTCAGCAACATTTTAGTACTTTGTTTAAATGATACAGTTTCTATGGTTTGAGTTCATTTTTGTCCAAGTGTTTTAATTCACACACATCTGTGGCTGTTTCATGCTTATCAGTGAATTCTTAAATCCATTGCCAGTTTAATTCTCTTCTCACAGTTTTACTTTTCAAATCACATTTTTGTACTGACGAGCATGTAGTTGTGTTTGAAACAGCCACCATAAGACATATTTCTCCTTTTTTCCAGTGCAGCAGTTGGCCCGTGGAGCTGTTTACTCTGACTGACCACAGCAACATAAAAAAATTTTAAAAAAAGAGAAAAAAAAGAGAGAAAGAAATAATATTTCAGCATCACGGTGCAGCAAACTGCCTGGGAATGATTTTCAGAGAGGTCCATTCATCATCTCAATCAGTGCAAATGAAACATATCCATTTCAACTATTAGCCCCACCACTGAGAGGTCCGGTTTGCAGCTTGAGTGATTAAAATGGCTCTTTTAATATCCCCTAATGTGTACCAGCCCTCAAGTCATTACCCTACTTCCCTTATTATGCTGAACCCCTGCCTGCATCAGTACTCATTTGAACAGAGCCTCACTAAACGTCCATATGAGAGCCGTATGTATAATCTCACTCAGGCCATCGGCTTCCCATCCTCCCCCACCTGGAGCTCCAATGCACACTCCTGTCGGTATGTTCACAATTTGGACCTCCGCAAACATCCGATTTGGGTTGAAGCCCACTTTTTTGAGGCTCCTCTTTAAGGTTCCTAGTGTTGCTGTTTCTCTTGGGGCTCTAGTCCATCTTGTGTGGCCCCATACACCATACTATCAGCCTCAAAGATCAGTTCATGACTCGCATTGCATGGAGACAGCTTGGGCAGAACCTCACTGTAGCCCTTTCTCACAGCTCACAGAGCATGCTCAGGTCAAAAGACATCCTGTATATTTGTATTGAAGCTTTTTTTCCACATGAAATAATTCCACAACACTAAGTAAGCTCTTAATGACATAATGGCATGAATTAGCCTGCTGTACACACACTTTCGTTGCTTTTTTTTTAGTGCAATGAAAAGAAGACTCTTGATCTGATCCAACTTTTTCTAAGCCTTTTTTTTGCAGCTTTGAAGTATGTAAAAGTGTACAGGGGACGTAATGAAGTGAAAATTTAATCATTGTCAACAAAGACTGCAACTTGAAAAAGCTTATGGAGGTCTTGTTTGGAAAGATGGCAAACATAATCAATCCTAAAGTGATCAGAGAGATGCTGGTTTGTGGGACATAAACCACATGTTTGTGTCTCATTTAGCTTTTGTTTTTTCTTACATCCCAAACCATCTTTTCTTCTTTACTTTTTAAAAGTGTAAAAGCAAGGATAAATCTGCTTTTTGGTTAAATAATTTCTATCAAATAAACAATTTATTGCAGAGCAGCTCATAATGTAGGAAGACCTCCGCTGTCGGATGACCCTGAGTTTAGCTGGCCACACGTGTCGTGAGTGTCTCACTTCCTTGTGGTCATGCTAAAGGCTATCATTACGCTGGACCCACAAATTCGCTTGACAAGATCTGCAGACATGAAAGCATCTGCTCGAGTCCAAACGTCTCCCACAGTCTGGGATTTTTCTGTCAGAACTGGGTTAGGCCTTCCCCATTGTGTGCGCCTCAGTGGGTGTGTGCATGAGAAGTTCCTGTTGTGATTCAGTGATTGCATCCTGTATTGCTGTAATTTAGTTCTAATAGATATGTAACATAGCTGGAGCAAACCAATTCAAATACATGTACGGTAGAACACAATGAGAAGCCTGAAAGCGCAATACCACCGGCGTCCACTAGGGACGGATATCAGGCACTCTTGTGTCCAATTATTCCCATTTCTTGCCCCAAAAATACCAATATGGCATGGTCAGGCTTTGAACCTGAGTCTAAAAGCAGCCACCACCAAGCAGACTTCGTCCACTTCTTCCTGTATCTACACTTTTCTTTGGCTCAGGGCTTACACACACGTTCTTGTGCACCTGGGATTTTTCCCTCCCTGTCAAGTGATCTCAGTAGCCTCTTTTTTTAGATATTTGCTTTCTTTAACATGGGACCTTTCTGTTACTTGTAAACACAGTAGATGGTTCCCATGTGGCCAAGAGTTTCCATCCTTATTGTTCCAGGTTGAATGTCATATTGTTTTTGTTTCTTTGACTTTTTTTCTGTGGATTTAAAATCCCACCCATCTCAGTTCCCTCTCAGACTTCACTGTGTTTTTTTTTCAATCCAACAGACTTGCAGTTGAAATTACCTCTGTTTCTCTATCGACATAACAGTCATGATTCATATTACCAAAACTTTTTTTCCTCCATATAAAGTCAAGTGTTATTTTATAAATGCACATAATAATGGATATTTATCCAAGACATATATTACATATCTCTGCAACACATTGATTGTTGTGTAATATAACTGTGTAACAGGTTTGCAGACAGATTATTTTTCTCTTCAATGTTGTATTTCTTACTGTTGACAGTAGATGACATACTGTCCATGGATTTTTGTCTGACAGTGAAGAACTGCATAGTGTTGAAGGTTTTTATGTCTGTTTTTAATTTATTTCCCTTTTTATATTTTATCTTGTATCATGACTTTACTTGTGTAGAGCACTTTGTTTTAGCTTTGGTTGTTTTGAAGTGCTTAATAAACAAAGTTGGTATGGTTTTTAAACACCTGATATTTAGTGAGTGGTCCCTAACGACTGTGTTCAGCCACAGGAAAGAATCACGTGCCGAAGCAGAGGGTAGAGGTGACTGTGGCTGAACCTCTGATGTCCCATGCTCCCCCTTGACCTGCTGGTGTGGTCTTAAACTTCTCAGCAGCTTCAGTGGAGGGCCCAACTTTTAGCTTTTTTTTTTTAATCTAATGGTGATAAAGATGTGAGCTTGCACCTGGAACTCCAATAAAAAACTTAACAGGCGTTTTGGGTCGGCAATAAAATCTGAGAGGGATGTGACGGCTTGTTGCAAAGCGGTGTGAAAGAATGCTTCAGCGCCGCTAACGTACTCTGACACCTCATGTCCCTCTGCTTATTGGACAGACATGCACTTAAATAGGCTCATATGCACTCATTCACACACATGTTTCATGGAATACATCAGTAAAGCTGAGCTGTGCTCATTATGCTTGACAAGAGTCGGTCAGTAGAATTTAAACAGCTGTTAGAGTTCCTCACATGTGTTTGGGGTCAGTTAAGATTTTTTCCTCTGGCCAATAAACCATGGCTGTTGTTTTGTTTATTTATTTTTTTTTTTGTTCACATATGCCTAACTTACTAATAAATGTGTTTGATACTTTGATACCTTCTGTGATTAATGTTAAATGTAGTAAATGTTTTCCCACTGATCAGCTGCATGTTTTTGTTGTATAATTTCCAGTAAGCAGGCAGCTGTGCTTTATCTGTCATATTATTCCTCATAAATCTGGTTGGCCTGGAAACAACCTCGGATTTGTCCATACTTAACTTCTCATTGACACCTTAGATAGTATCTAGAGGCTGCAATCGTCAGTGACTGCATCCTGCCTCGTAGACACGAAGCCAGCTGTAAAGCGATGGATGCTTCAGCCGACCCATTAAAATTCTTAAAAAACAATGATCTGCAATTTGCATGTCTAACTTTAAATGTTTGAGGAAAAATCCCAGCATAAATCAGCATGGCTAGAGTCCTTTCAATGCTTTATGAGCAGAGTCATTTAAAATCGACTGACTTCAAAACTAAACCGACACTGTAAGACCTGGATGAATATAGACTTGGCGTGGTAGTGGCAAATCCAGGGAAGAAATGCCAGACGGAGAGGGCAATATTTTTTGTGGACCGTTTTAAGCGAAACCTCTGCAAAATACATTTTGCATTGTCATATTGGATGATGACTTGGGCAGGGACCAAGCTGTGCTCCGGTCATGTGATCTAGCAATTTTTTACAATTGTTTTCTTCAGTCCTCAGTCAATGATTGTCTGTGTTAGTCTTTAAAAGTAATGTGTTTTATTTTCCCCTGATATGGTTGCAAGAACGCTCTTTTATGTTTTTGGGATGCCATAGATAAATGTTGAGGCAAGTTTTAGCATAATGGGAAAATAAAACGAACAAAAACATGCAACACAGCCAGCTAATCTTGATGTAGTTATGGTAGTTACCAGTTTATTAAACCTAATTTGGCAATCCATTAATTAGCAATAATCACCGTTTATATGACTCATAAATAGAATTTATCACCATTTAAGCCTTAATAAGTGAGACAAGCTTCAGTTCAGAGTCCTTAGAACAAAGTTATTGTTACGTAGAGACACAGAGAATGATCTCTTCATAATTAATCTGTGTTATGTGCAGCATTACAGGCAGGACTGTGAGACATTCCGCACCGTGGTGAAGATGCTGGTGACCAAGAACCCCAGTTTGGAAAATCTCCTGCAAGTTCCACTGGATGAGAGCCTATCAGAGATCAAAGACCGCTGCCTCGATACCCTCAAGAGCTTCATAACAGAGCTGGACGACATATTGGAGCATGACACCACAACATGAGCCACGTGTCACGCAGCGAAGTTGATGATCTGGACTGCTGTACTTTTGAAAGATTCATTTATCCAAAGTTTTTCACTCGTTTTACATGTTTTGTTGAGATAAATAATATGAATCTATTAGCAGAACAAACACTGAACTGTGGAAAGAAGCTCTGGACTAGATTGAGTAAGTGATGAAATGAAAATATACTGTGAAATCTCCACTGTATTGTCTGTAAAATCGAAAAGGATGTGTAACAAAAGTAGTTTTTATGGACCACGAGCAATTAACTTTCAACCCTCACCTGCATTTTAACTTTTATTAATCATCAAAATGACCAAATGTCATGGCTAACAGGTGACATCTGTAAATGTTTTATAATTCAGCTAGCGAGAAGCTTCATTATGAATCCTGCAAGTGTTAAGTGTTTCCAACAAGTATCCCGGGGTCTGCTGAAGTGTTATTTACGAAACAGGACAGCATTTTTATGGCATTTTGAGTTTAAATGGAGCTGCTTGTGATTCCAATCATTTAGACTTCTGGTTTAACTCTTTGCAAATAAAATGTGAGGCCTTGAAATAAACAATATATTATTCTTCTTTACAGTATATCCATTTAATAACGTACCACAAATTACCACCTGTCTTGGCATTATGTTCCAGTTTGTACATTTCTACAGATTATATTGATTTGCTTAAATGCACTGCTCAACCAAGCAATGTAATACACAAGATTATATGTTTGCCAAGCAAGCCTGGAAGCAACATACATTTAAAGAGCTTTGGTCAAAGGCAATTTGTCATTTCATTTCTGACGCCTATATAAAATAGCTCTGTACCAACTGCCAATTGTTTGTTTATGCCATTTCAGTACAAAGCATTTAAAAGGTACAAAAATAGCCGTCTTCTTTCCTTTTTTTCTGTTTTTTTCTTCCTTTCCCCCCCCCATTGTACAATATATACATCATACCTGCATTGTTAAATAAACACAGTTTGACTTTCATAAATATGTCTTATTCGCAAATACTTTACCGGCAGGTTGTAATGCCACAGAGACATATTGTGTTTTACACAACTACCATAATAAAGTGGGCTGTGAAGTGTTTAATAGCAAGCATCTCTAGTACATGAAATGGTAAATGAAAGAGATGTTAAGTGGCAGCATTACACAAAGCTAGAGAGGGTAAAACCTATGATATTATACAATTTTTCCCTTTGTGTCCTTTTTTCTTTTTGGACCTGGTCCATTGATCATACGGAGGAGAAGACATGCCTGCTACCGGGCTGGCCATGTCATCAGTGTAGTAGTGTCTGTGCGGCCTGGGCTGAGGGATAGGCTGGCCCAGGAAAAAGCCCTCCTCCTCTGAATCCGAGGACGAAGAAGAACATGTGGAACACCAGTCATCTTCGTTGCCATACAGCCCCAAGAACCTGCCCGGTATCCTGTAGTCTGACATGGCAGCAGGATTGGGGTGACCATGAAAGGCGTGATGCCCCTTGGGTCCAAAGGCACTTCCTCTTTGATCCACCTTACAGCACGTTTGTGCTCTCTCCTTAGGCAGGAGGTTAAGAGCGTTGTCGGAGCGAGACTTGCGACTACGGCGACGTCTGTGATGGGGATTATGACGACCCGCTTGCAGATTCTGGCCCTGCTCCTCAAAGTGATATACTCTCCGCCGAGTTCGTTCGCTCATAGGGGGCTGACGCAGTGGAAGGTCCCCATAATGACCGTTGTCCACCACGTCATCAGAGAATTTGACTTGCTGGGGCCTAGATTGTGAACGTGTCCTCCTGATGGCAGGGCCATAGGGTTTGGGCCTATCCTCCAAAGGCACTTCCACTTCTTCTGGAGCATTCTCCTCCACCTCTTCCTCCTGCTCAAGACTCTTCAGGGAAGTTTCACTTCTATGTAACATGGAAGAGTTGAGGGTCCCCATATTGCTGGTTTTCTCACAGTCTTCTGTCTCGAATTCATGGAGGCTTTTCAGGGAATATACCTGAGGTCCAGCTATGTAATCGCCACATACCGAAGCCCCTAGAAAGGAGAGAAAACAGTAGTAAAATGTTTCCACATGAACCAAAGCATTTTTCATAGTTCCCTAGATCTCATGCGTCAGGTTCTCAGGTACTTACCAGTAATATTGGAGAGAGCAAGGGACTCGATGGAGTCATGGACACTCTGATCCGTCTTCTTGAGTTCATCTGTGATGCACTCTAAAGAGTCATTGTACCAATGTGGTTCCTCTCCATGGAAGCCTACTCCTGCCCCATGATCCAGCTCCAGCTCTTGGATCTTTCTGCTGCTCGCCGGCCCTGGGTGGCTACCATAGGCAGAGTCCCCTAGGCCGTCCTGCGACTGCGCCCAGTACTTATCAGTCTGGTACTTCTTACTGACCAAGCCACCCCTTCCTCCTCCTCTCCCACCGCTGCCAGTTTTCAATGACTCATGCTTTGACTTTGCATCCTTTTCGGCGATCCAGAAATCCGTGGGCCGAGAGTCATTGGCTTGCTGGAAGACCCCGTGTTCACCGAACTTTAAAAGCAGCTGAGTCATGTAGTCTTCATGCTCGGCCCACTCCTCCTCCTGGTCCTCGGGCGCCTCTGTCTCTTCATTGCGCCCCCTCCAAAAGTGTTCATCAGATAAGTTCATGTGGGCAAGCTTGTTGGTCAGGGTGTCATCGGCGTTTCCGCTAAAGCCAGGGAACTTATAGTTGACAGAGGGCGAGAAGAGAAGCGACTGCCGGCATTGGTCGGCCGAGCAGCTGCTCTTGCCTAAACGCACACTGCAGCGGGATTCGCGCGAGCGTGCCAATTGGAAGGCCGAGTCAGAAGAGTCGGAGGCATGCACATCCTCCCCAAGGGTGCAGGCCTTTGAACAGAAAATGCGACCGTGGTGTGGAAGGAAGGGGCAACCAATTAAAGATCTCTTGCACTGGGCACAGCTGAAACAAATCTCACTGGCGTGCCAGTGAAGCCCATCGTAGGTCATCTGAGCATGATCGACACCTGAAAAGGGGGAATTTTAAGTAAGCGATGGCATAGCATTGAAAGATTTGAAATCCAGGGAGGTGTTTATGGTGTAGAGAAGTGTAGGATCTTACCGATGTGCTCCCCACAAGCCTCACAGTATTCCGCATAGAGAGACTCGAAGCAGCCACAACAGTAAGGTCTGCCGTCCTTCATGATGTACCGCTGCCCACCCAGAATGGTCTCACATTCAAAACAGGAGAAGTGCTTCATGTGCCAGTGGCGGCCCTCTGCCTCCGTGCACTCGTCGGCAAAGATGATCTGCGGGAAAAACATTCAGACTGGATGAGTCACTCATCTCCATACTAATGTTTGATTTATTCAAGACAGGGGAGATAAATGTTATTGCTTTTCAACGGGAATCCTGCAAACCCCTAATCCCCCACACATTTCTCTCTTCACACTGCTTTCCTTCAGTATTTTCACACTTGCGGTTTTACCTCATCGCAGGCTGAGCAACGTGGTTTGAGGAGCTCGGCATGGTGCCTCCCACAGTGGATCTTTCCATCGTGGTAAAAGTAGATCAAGTCCACCAGCAGCTCCCTGCATGTAGAGCAGGCAAAACACGCCGGGTGCCAGCACAGCCCGGGACTCGCCCTTGACGCAAACACTGCCATTTCTCCACCGTTGATGTTTTTACCACACTGTGATCAACAGAATAGAGCAGTTGGTTGTCGCATCCTTAAACTACTACGAAGATTGCACATTAGCTGTAAACTGCAGGTATATTCTTTTAAGTTTTTTTTTAAATCAGCATGGACCAAAATTTGATTTGCTCTGATGGAGACTAGATAAAATGACCTTCAAACAGGATTTATAGTTTATTTATATTTATAATTCAATTCTATAGCTGAAGAAAGGTTTTTTTATAGACTAGGGTCTTTCAGTACCATGTAGCCTGCTGGTAATAATGCACAACTTACATGCTCACAAATGCTGTTCAGAAGATTTCGGTGCAGCAGCTTTAATGTCCCTCTCCCCAGAGCTTCCTTCTTCCTCTGGACACTGAACATGTGTAGCTCCTTCTTTTCTTCCTCACTGAGTGACTGGCAATAACGAATCTGGGAAAAGATGACATTGGTTGTGGTTCAGAACTTCAAAAAGACTTCTGTTTATTAAGAAATAAGAGGATTCTTACTTTCTTAAAGTCTCATACTAAAAAAAAAAGAACGAAGTGACCTTTTCATGCAATGCCCACTGAACTCTTGTTACCCAAGAACATTGGCTACAGATAAGTTATATACCATATGAGTGTGGGCATGTCATAGTATGCTGAACAATGGCAACATTTGACCCCAGCTTGCCCTTCCTACACCCCAACAGATCTCCACCTCCAGTCCCTGACAGAGAGGCTCATTTTTACAACAGCCCCTTTTGATGTCCTCCAAAGTCTTTTTAACAAGAGGGAAAGCAGACGTTTAGACAAACAAGGCCTGTGTTTAGAGTGAAATCAGTAGGATGGGCAACAAAGGGAGAGAGACAGCCAAGTCAAAATGTGGTGCCACTGCAGTGGTGGCATCACATAAAGTTTCTTTCAAGCAGCACCCCTCTCTCCTACTGAGCACTCCTCATAAAAAACACAGCTATGACAGGAATCCTGCTGGTGGGGCTCCTGGCAAACATAATAAAATCATCAAGTCGCATTGTGCCCACGCTTCATGTCTACAAGACTGTGGGTCAAAAATCCCCCAGTGGGATGCAACGTGAATGCCAGTGGTTGTCATTAGTCAAGATGGAGAGGCTTCAACGTTGTTGAGCAAGATATGCAGCAATCAAACAAAATGCCAGTTTTATCTGTTCCCACATCTGCAGTGAAATCACAAATTGCCTGCTGGGACCGCAAATTACATTGCATATGTACACATTGACGGTAAATATTCTCACCTCATTATCATGTGGCGGGAGTTGGTAGAGGAGCTGCTTTATTCGGAACTTCTCTCCTGGACTGTTGACATAAGGGATCTTATCCTCGGGCAGGCAGGAGAAATATAACTGGACCTGGAATAATCACAACAGATATAAAATCTCAACCTCGTCCAAAGTATTTCAATCAATTAATATATCCACATCAACTCAACAAAGCTTATTACTATAAGCGAATAACTTATTGTTATGTAGGTAATTAGTAAATAAATATGGTGAAAATGTTTTTAGTTACACATAAGCCCAAACTTTTATCACATGAATTGGAATTTTGTCACACTTACTTTATGCCCAACATTTCTGCATCAGGAGCCGACTCGTGAATCAGCTCTGTGTAAAATCTATGGAATACTAACTTTGAGGAAATGTTTGAAGAGTTTGCATGATATTGTCCTAACCATTTTAAGATTTATTTCAAGAGGAACACTCGTGTGTAGCTGTCATCTCTGCTCTTTGATGAAGCCTTTAAAGGAATAATTTTCCACATAAATCTGCAATAAACTAGCCGAAAACAGGTCAGCAGGTCAGCTCTGTTTAACAGTTGTAGTTTTCAGCCATATGCTTGTCTCTATAGGGACAGGACAAAGCAGCCTGTCATGGTGGCAGCCTGACCCTTAGGGCTGGCCAATGAGATCTAAACTTTATGAGGGAGGGGCTATAACATTCAGGCAGATAAAGAGGAGGGATGTGTCTGTTTTGTGTGTTGTGGGACTTCCTGCAGCTCTGGGTGTCTAGAAATGAGCTGTGGGGGGGGGTAATTTACCCAGACAATCATTCCAACACCCCCATTACCTCCATAAATTATGCACATCTTCATGCTGCTATTACCCCTCATCCCGTTTCCCTAGGGGCTGGGGGACAGTCAGGGACTATCACCAAGGACCTATGAGTTCCTATCCATGCATGGCCCATTTAGGGACTTGGCTGCAGTAAAGGCATTACAGTTGACCTTTGTGTTCCCCCCCAAAAAAACAAAGGCCATCCACGTTTAAGAGTTTGGGTCTCTCTGTCGCTGCCTTCTCCTCTCTTCTCTTGCCCATCACCCGCTCATTGCTTCCATGTGTGTTGTTTAACAAGCGAAGCAGGATGGTGGGAGATTGGGAACAGGAGAGAAACCCAGCAAGAAAAAGAGCGAGCCATGAGGAGAGAGAAGAGGGGGGAAAAATGCAGCAAATTCGGGGAAAGTGCCACATCACACTGGCTGCCCCGCGGACACAACTAACAACCCTTGTTAAAAGACAGACCCTTGATTCCTCCGACTCACCAAGGCCTCCTCCGAACAGATCTCCCTATAATCACAAGCAGACTTTACCATGCCGCAAACTGTAAATAAAAGTGCATACATCCTGCCTGTTAGTGGCCGCCTGGTAAAGCCTGACAAATTTGCCTTAAAAAGACCAATCTGGGTTTATGAAATATGTTTTCTGTCCCGTAGGTGCCATTTTATTCAGCAGTGAGCTGAATCCCATTTATATGGGCCAGGTAAATGGGCTATTAGGGAGTTAGAATCAGGTCAGGGCTGTTTTTATTCCCTGTCAAGGGGATACACCATTATTCACTTTGATGATTTGGGGTCGCAGTGATTTGTAGAGTGATGAAATGGATACTACAGTTAAAGAGAACAATGTCATGCTGTCGGTCTTTGTAGTAGATGAGGGCTGGACCGAACAGACTGTTTTAAGTGCAGCTCAGAGAGGTATCGGGAATTTCAAACGGCACAAACAATACTCTTTAGTAGGTCACGATCTGCTTACCTGTTCGGGTCGTAGGCCAGGTGGTACCCAGGCGTACTCCTCCAGCGCGCAGCCAGAGTCGTCATCAGACGTGGAGCTGCGCTGGAAGCCCGACGTCAGCTTCCCGACTTTCTGCTCCATCATTAAGTCTCGCTGGCGTGCCCCACCCTGGAAGCCCGCTGCCGGCCCCGCTGCACTCACCAGGCTCATCAGACTCTCTTTTGCTAAAGAAAAGAGGCAAGATGGAAGGTGAAAAATGGACAGGGGAGAGGGAAACATTAAATAAGAAACATTAAATGTTTATTCAGCCCTGTAGACTACTATCCTCACACCATGCAACCTGCTCTTCTCGTCTTACTGCCATCCAGATGAATGTGAATCACCACTATCCCGCCTCTTTCATGAGGCTCACAGCCCCCGTCAAAAGCCCATTATGGTATCTGAGCAAGCTTTCCCTGGTTCACCTCTGGTGATGAGTCTTTCTGCATAAAGACACTCATAAAGACTACTTCACCCTTTCACTGCTATTATGGGGGCAGTTTAACATGCACCCTCCTCATGTTGCTTTTGTGGATGTAGAAACCATTAGGAAATTCCAAAAGCCTCATGGGGTGAAGTCCAATCTCATTATAGTGACAATAACAAGCAGTAAGCTATTCATGAATGCACACACATAAACTCAAACATGCTCCATTTGTCATCAATAGAAATGTAAAAACAGCATCTAAATCAAACTCTGGCTCTTCAATCTTTCTGTTTCATATCGTTGTAGTAGTTTAGGTCTGAGTCACTGTTTTACTCGGCCGAGATGCTACATCATTTTGAGTCTCGAGAGGGGCCACCTCATCGGATCTGTTGCTGGTTTGATCAGTTGAGTCTGAGGTCTGTATAAACACAGAACTGGCCTGAAGACAGAGGCCACCATATGGGGAATGTCCACAAGCCAGCTCTCTCCCTTCATCTCCCCTTTTTCTTTGGGCTGTTTGTTTTCCAACCTGCTGCAGTGAGTGTGTGACCATTCTTTTATCTTTGAGAAGAGCAAAGCCATGCCAGACAGGTGAAGTAGTTGGAAAAAGGAGGGTTAGGGGTTGACTGATACTGACAATGCATCAGCAGTCAGAAAATAGAGCTGGCAGATCAAAGAGTGGGCCGACGTGTGTGGTGACTGTAGCTACTGAGACATTTGCAGACACAAATCAGAGAAACTATAGAAGGAACTGATTCAGGAAAGATGCATGGGTTCTAATTTTTCAAGTACATTAGTTTATCACAAAGTTTATGAGTGCAGAATAATTAAACACTGATGTGCCACCCTTTCTTCTCTGTGTGACAAATGGAAATAGAGCTGGTTGTTTTTCGCTTTTTTTCTAAAAAAGTAAAGCTGCTGAGTGAATTATCTTTTAGTGAGGCTTTTTAGCATCAAGCAAACACTGAAATGATGAATGTGCAACCAGTTGTGGTCACTTTTCACAGACCAAGGGTTCTAGCTGAGATCAAATAAGAGCCCGATGAGCATCCAACAAACTGGCCCTTACGCCACCTTTCCCCCCCAAAAGCCTCCACCCCCCATGGCCAGCGAGGGCACAGAGGGCTGCAGAGAAACAGCTGAGACAACTAGACACACTCGCGCCTTTGAACAAAGCAAAAGACCCTGAAAATTTGAGCTCTTTCCTAGAATGACATACATGGGTATGGAGACTGAATGTACACAGGCTGATAAAAGCCAATGGCTGCTATCAGTATCCACTGCAGCTCACCCAGTCAGCTTTAAGTGTGATGGATAGCAGCAGTGGTGGATTCATTTGTAACTGCATTGTACCACAGACTGTCAGGTCAGGCAGACTGGCTTATGACACGTCCTATTAAAATGCCTCTGAAGTTGCCAACAATGGCACCTTTGTGGGAGAATCCACTGGAGGCTTGTTCGGTCGGGAGTCCTTCAGCCTTCTTTATGTATTTTTTCTTGTCCTGAAAATGCGATGCATTATCTCCTCATGATATCTAAAGCTCTCAAACACTGATAACCTGTCTTTGAATAAAAGCACAAAGGGAAATACAAGACCCTCTTTTGTTTTAGTTGCATCCATTGACTTGCAAATGAGACCAAAATAACCTGCAAAAATGTGGCCTTGTTTGAGAGCAGCTTGGGTTTCACGTGGGAGATAGCTAACTATAGGCAGGTCGAGTCAAGAGCCGAGAGAATTCACAGTTTCCCGTTTTATCAGCCATCGAATCATGTGCCTCTTTTTTTTTTCCACCCAAATAATGTTTGCTTTCAGATGTTGGCCAAGGATGTCTCACACAGCCAAAACCTGACTCACAGGAATGTCAGGCTTGAACTCTAGCCAGGCCTTCAAACATAATACAGGATGTACATGGCTCAGCATTAGGCCTCTCTCTTATACAACCGCATCTGCTCACATGCAAATTTTTCTTTTAGATGTCCTGCAATTCATGTCCTCTGACTTAGCCCAGAATGCTTCCTTTACAGCATGTATGACAGAAGCACTGATCCAGCTAACTCAACCACGCTCACACTGACTCATCACTTCTGCTCCTAACAAGGGATATACGGTGAGATTACTTTTAAAAAAAAACTTCTCTCGCTTCCCTGCCCTCCTCCCACACTTGCCAGACCCCTGCAGTCCTGAATGTTTAACAGCCCCTTACTCTTTTGTAAAGGTGCTTGTTAACATGGGAGCTGCAGGCCTGCATATTTGACTGATCTCCCCACAGAGGGCCAGAGGGCAGTGTGTGTGTGTGTGTGTGTGTGTGTGTGTGTGTGTGTGTGTGTGTGTGTGTGTGTGTGTGTGTGTGTGTGTGTGT
>JAVQJG010086914.1:0-13230 GCA_036024015.1 Craterocephalus amniculus | reverse complement strand
AAACAGCAACGGATTCGCCAGCAGAGTGGGATATGAAAAAAAAAAATCTGACAGCAGCCGGTGCTCCAGCAGCGTGGAGAGAGGTGATTAAATTAATAAATATAAGCAGGAGGAACTCCGATGGAAGCTGAAAACCCGCGGTATTTCCAGCGATGTTGTGATGAGTCCGAGCTGCGGCAAAGTCGCAGCGCTGGCTGTGGGAGATGGTGCCAGGCGCAAAGCGCCGCGCTACCGCTCCTTGGCCCTTTCGCGCCACTGCCGCGTGCGGTGGGTTTTGCTAGTAAGAGACTTGCCATCAAGGCCTAAAGTAGTTTTCTTTTGAACAAAGTCATTTTTCTCTACATTATTACTTTGACAAAAAATATTTTGAAGTGTTTCTCTCCATTTCTATCTATAAAATCTGTAGATGAAAACTGATAACCTAATCATGTTGTAAATCTTTCAGCCAGCCACAGAACGTGTGGAGTATCGTTGGTGTAATTAATTGTTCGTCTTGTTCAGGTGCAAGTGGCCTTTCTTGACGTCTGTGGACCAGTTGTGGAAAATGTCCCATTCCATTAAGCGCATTGATTCCCGTAGCAACTGCTGTGTTTCAGTAGGAGATGCACATGCACAGGGAAATCTCCTGTCGATAGCTCATGAGCAGTTTCTCTTCCAAACTGTTTTGTGTCGTTAAAACTGTAACAATAACACAGAACACAACTACTGACTCTCACTCGCATTTTCAGTGAAAGTAAAGATATTAAGATATAAAGTAAAGATATGACTAGCCTAAAAAAAGTTGCAGCCAAACATTGTAGGTCACACTATAAAATTTCATGGGACCACCTTTAGCTATGATTGCGGCACACATTCAGTGTGGCATTGTTTCAATAAGCTTCTGCAGTGTCACAAGATTTATTTCCATCTGGCATTTCATTTATTTTTCAACAACATCTTAAACCGATGATGCAATAGTGTGACCACTGTGCTAAGTCTTCTCTGACACATCCCAAAGAGTCTCATGGGGTTCAGGGCTTGACTCTGTGGTGGCCAATCGATGAGTGAAAATGACTTCTCATGTTTCCTGTAGAACTGCTTCACAATTTGAGCCCGATGAATCCTGGTATTTTAATCTTGGAATATGGCCATGCAGGAAAAATGTAACAAGCTGACTATCAGCCCACAACCAATAACAAAAACGTGCTGACTCACTGTTAATGTTGATGACTGATGGTTAAAAGTCATGTTTTCACTTTCATTGCAAGGATTTAGGATTCAGGATGACATAAATGAAGTAAATTTAAGATCTGCTGTTTTAATCAGTTAAGTAAGTGTTTTCCTGCTGGGAATAATAACATAAATCTAAGGAGACAGACTAACGCGGTAATAAAACAGCTGTTATTATTGAGGTGTTATTAGGTCGTCATAACTTTGTGAACAGCTAGCATGTTCACTGCAGACTATGGGTCAGATTTACTGGGGTTAATGGATCTCTTTACTCAGAACAGAACCTCAGTGAATGAAAGCAGTGCAGCTGTGCGCGGCTTCTGTCATCATCATCGTCATCATCCAAAGAACCTGATGAGGTGACGCTATGATAAACATGTCCATCATTTAGACAAAATAGACAAGAAAAACTTTGCACTTTCTCTGCACCTCCTCCATTTCCTGTCCCTGGTTCTGGCAAGCAGCTGCATCTAAAAGGAGTTTAACGTATATGATTGGTTCAGCCTAGTGTCAGTTAAAAACACAACCAATGGGCCACAGATCAAAGTTACTCATGGGCTGATGGTCTGTGCTAGCTATTTGGATGAATGAATTACTCAGTCACATAGGAGAGCAGGAAAAGTGGGTGATGGTTAACAATTTATGTGTGCCAGCCCAGTGCTACTAAGTTTTATGGACAAATCAGACCAATAAATAAATTGTGTTGGCCCAAAAAAAAAGGGAAAGTTACCAAAATTTGTCTGTCCCTGGAGGAATCTCATTAAATAATATTAGAAGTTAGTACAGTCCAATTTTTCCCTTATTGCTGGGAACAAACTAAGTTTGAATGTTATTCTTAAGTCTGTGGAAGGTGTGAAAAAGAGTCTGATGAGGTGAAGTGATAATATGATCAAAATAAAACATCTTTATTTGGATAATTTCCTCAGTTGCATGTCCAGGTTTATCTTTAGTCCTTTCTACATCAACACAGCAGACATGTAGACCAAATAAAAGCTGCAATGATCTTATGGCAGCACAGATTTATATACTGCTCGGTTTTATATAATATATTATCTCCACTGATGTATATTGATTGGGCTCTGGCAGGTGATTGGAGCAGCTGTGCCGTTGTATTGAGAGATGGCTGTTTGACCAAATGCTTCAGCTTACCACCGATCCTCAGGAGAACAATCTGCAGTTCACAAACACACTATTTGCTCCCCACATATGGAAAGCTGGGACAGCGGCCTTCATCACACAGGTTTAAATAATCAATCAGCATAATGTTGCCTGGGAGCACCGGAGCAGTTTGCAATGTGCGGTTTCCAAATTGGAAAAAGCCACGACAAGAAATGCTACGTCCTTTAAGGTGAGTGTGAATTTCAATGAGGCAGCGTAAGCGGTAAAAATAAGGTAGAGATCCATTTCATAACTTCTGCTGTCATGGAAACCAGTGCGGCAGAATACTTTGACCTCACAGTCAACTTTTACAAATTTGCAAGTCACACTAATTTGTTGAAGGTCGGGGTAATTATTAACTAAAGGGGGAAGTATGTGTTTAGAGCTCAGAGCAAAACTAATTTCTGGAAAGCGATCTGAAACGCTGCTCTCTTTCACTCAAAGTCCTAAGCAATACCTCTGCTAGAAAAACAAGAACAATGAAGCTGAACAAGCGTTTTAAAGCAGTGTACGACACACAACAGCCTCTATACAAGCTTAACATCCACACGGCACAGTGCGGTTCACAGGGGAAATGCTTGAGCTGTGCCAATCTAGCAGAGCATGTTCGAAAAGATTACGGAAGTCAAATGGCCTTTTCTCCCATTGTGACTGTTAAACTGATGTTGACAACCAGTCATAGGCATTGAGGCTCCACACTGCCTTCACCGCCCACCACATCTATAAACCAAAGCAGAGAAATATTTGAGGTGTTAGTCTGAGAGTAGAGGTCCTGAATTTCTCCCTAATCCCCCCCCCACCCCCACACACACACACCTATACAATGCAATAATAAAAGCTATGCTTCAATTCTGCGCTGCATTGGCCCCCTTCTCTTTTTGCAAGCAATGGTGATCATTTGTCGTGTGATTAGCGAGGTGGGGGGAAAATGAGCCGAATTGGAATTAAAGAGAAATAAAAGCGTGGTAAATGACCTGGATGTCGGTCAGAAGGAGGAAGAGGGGCCCTGGGTCTGTCCCAGGCAGCTATGCTCACCAGGACTCAAACAATGGACCCCATCGGCCCTGATGCGGCTTGACAAGTGAATGACATGCTGAAATGTTGCCATGGGAACAAATGTGTTGAATTTTATGCATGCATATTCTGTTTGGCCCCCACCCGCCCCTCTCTTTTTCATGGTTGGGGAGATTTGACTAATGGTAGGCTGCCTCTAAACAGTACACTGGATGGGGAGCTGCACGGGGAGCCCAGCCCCCCCCCCTTTTTTTTTCTTCTTAGCACCGGACATTGTAGCCCAGCTTAATGTTTACGCCTCGGAGACTATTAGCTTAGAGCAGCTAGAGCTCAGGAGGGGATGAGTATGTGTGAATAGACAGCAGTGTATCAGCTCCATAAGGACGGGGGCTAATGATCTAATATGAAATTGTCCGGCGCACTTTGTTGGACCTCAGCCTCTGTGGATTTTTGACTCGCAGGCTGAGAAACTCCATGCACCATGAACTGTACTGTAAGGATTTTTCTGTGCTTTACATCTGTATAGACTATTTCACACTTTATAACATCTGGGAGTGCTCTTCAGGTTTTTGATAACAATCAGCTGTTTTTCTTGTTATCTTTGATAATAACATTTATCACCTCACTCTTTATTTCCCTAGAACTTTTAGTAACTGGGACATTCACCTTTCCTGAATTTAGTTTTTTTTATGTTGATGATGTTAATTTATTAATGATGCATATAAACTTGTTCTAATACCCAGTTCTTCTTCTGCTGCACATAAAAGACAAAACACACGTGACTGAGCAGATCCCCCCATGTAATTCCTCAAATCAGCCCATCCCGGATCCGAGTCTCAGCATATGGTCCTTTGCTGCCTAATCTTTCAAATAAAGACAAAAAGCACCCATAATCTTGAAAACCAAAAACAAATAACTTCTCAGACAACAGATGGTTAGTGATGAAAGATTCCAACAAGCAAAGAGTCTACCTGAAGTAAATCTAAAACCCTCAAAGTAAACGACAATTGTAATTTATTCTACATTAGTTTACTCAATAGTTAACTTAAAAAAGCAACCGAATGTAACAATGCATTGATCGCAAGTCTTTATTTAAGGACTTTATTGCCTGCGTGCAGCACATAAGCCCACTGGTTCTTGCAGATAGAGTGAAGAAAAAATGGATTATAATCATATTTCTTTCAAATAAATGAACACAACCTGCACAGTAATGTGTAACCTACACTCAGGTAATACAGTAGCTTACAAGTTTGAGGATCCAACAGAGCTACAAGAGACCGATACTGATTGCTCTGATTTATTGAAAAACTTAAGGATATCGCCAGATCAATTAACTGGAGTGGTTGAGAGTAATAATTCAGGTTAAATGGATGATAGGGGACATCTATCATTAATTTTTTAACATAATTACAATGAGTACATAATACCTACCATCAAGTTGAAGCTGACCACACTTTCCAGCAAATAAATGTTTTACATATTTCCAAAATCTGTTTCATAATGTGCCATACACAAGTTGGTTAATATGTGATACAATGTCAGGGCATTCAGATGCTAAAAATCTTAATCATGTGTAATTTTTAGCATCTGAATAGTGTTTCCAGGTTAACTCATCCTGAAAACATATCAAATGTTGTGTTAGTCCTCAAAAAACTTTGCTGATGAGAGGAGGGAATCATATTTTTCAAATATACTTTGATCAGATGCCTGACACAATGAACCTGAGCGTGTGAGCAAAATAGCCCCAAGATGAAACTGACATCTGAAAGATTTTTCCAACTAGGACCAATTTTTCATTTTCACCCCTGGATAAAAGAAAGCAATCTTCAAACCTGTGATTACACCTCTAAAAGAAATAAAAATCATTTTTCAGGTAAGGTGAGACATATTTTGTGGACAGGATGAATATCTAAAATGCCAATCATGCAGTGTATACACTCAAAAATCAGTATTGCCAAATCATACATGATATTTCATCCTCCATCATCAGTGGTGAGAAAATATAACTATCATAACTCTGAAATAACCTTGGGAAAACATAGCTCTGCTATCTCAACACATCATCTCCATTGCACTTTATGGGAACACCTGATCATGAGTCTACACCTGAGTCATAATCATGCATGTAAAGCAGTTCTGATTGAAGTTCATCAGTCAATATTAATATTCATACTTAGAAACCCTTAAAATTGAGTATTGACAACAGATTATTATTATTATTATTATTTTTATTTAAAAAAGGGATTTCTTATCACGAGGCAGTAAATGCCTCCAAGAAATCCACCATTTTAATGGACTAAGAACCAGTTTATGTAGCTGGGGACAGGCAGACCCAAGCCCTCACCTTCACCGACCCCCCAGCTCACAATGCTGACCACAGACTTTCCCAATCAGTGGTGAGGCAAGGTGGCATACTGTGACTTCTTCATGCTGAGCCTGGCAAGAGCCAGAAGCCAAGGCTCCATCACAGATCTGGCTTCATTCGAGTTCCTCGGTTTCCCTTTTTCCAGGTGAAGTATTTCGAAATTCTTTGAACCATTCAAAGTCTGACCCCCTCCCATGGGATCAATTTGCCTTGCATGACCCTAACAGGGAGCAAAGTCCTGACACCACAGCTTCCAGGATCAACAAGGTGCTCAGACCTCTCCACAACACTTAGCTGTCAACTGTGATCTGAGCCAGTGGAACCAGAACAGAACTGGAGGATGGTGTTACACACAAGCACATAAGACCACCATTTGTGGAAGCAAAGACTGAATCATGTCCTGACCATCAGTGTGTTTAAAAAGATCATGTTTCCGTTTAAGCGTTTTATCACTGTTTCACATGTAACAAACTTACTGGTTAAGGTAAGAGAGACATCAGGTCTGCATGAACAAAGACTCTGTAATTAGATATCCCTTTAAAAAATCCTTTTGCTGGATCACTGGCTGCTTATGTGACTGCTGCATTTTGCTTTGCGGCACCACATCACAAGCCAGAAACTGGATATCAACACATTGGCCATTTTGAAAGCACTCTATGGCTAATTGGGCAAAAGAACACAAAAGGACATCATAGGAGAAAGTGGCAGACCAAGAGTGAATATTCGACTGACTTTTACTGGCTGGAGGACCCGCGGAGAAGAGACAGGATGAAAGACAGATACCAAATTAGCCTTCATTAGGGGGGCCAAAATGTCATCATCTGCCAAAGACACTCCCAACACAGTATTAGAATATTAAAACTTCCTGGATTACAGAGGACAAGTTCACCCTACTTGACAAAACACAGAAAGCAAGATCGACACACATTTCCCGCTGATTTACATTACTTTTAAAAGGTGTGCTAGCTAGCACACACACACACACAAACACACACACACACACACACACACACAAAAGAATGACTAAGTAAATAAAAATTCTGCATTAATGTCCATATGCAGGAATACAAAGTTCCCAGTTTGCCTGGAACTCAGGGTAGCTGTCAACTCACCTGCCATGTTGGATGTTTATATGAGGGAAACAAACACATCATGCATTTTCTTCTAGAAGGATCTGCATCAAAGTTGGACAAGTTTTTACTTTCATTCTCCACGTCACCACCAACTTTAAGAAATGTCAGCTTTGTTGTGCTGGCCTCACAGATAAACAGACCTCAGCTGGCCTTAGTGGAGGAACAACAACATTTTGGAGGCTGTAAAATTCAGCCTTATTTTCAGTTATATATATTTTCTCATTTACACACCACAGATTCTTCACAAAAACCATGTATGTACTAAATACATGTACAAGAAATGTTAACATGCAGTTTGTTTCAATATTGAAGCAGGAACAAGAAGCAGGTGCTTGTTGGTCCCTGCTGTGTTGCAACAACCTCAAGCTACATTCTCATGTCTCACTCATTTAAACTTAGTTCTCCTCTAATAATCCTAACATAACATTACTTTCGCTATTTGACATTTAACAACACAAGCCAGTGTAGGCAAAGTGAAATATTTAGTTTTGGAGACACAGCCTGCATAAAACACTCACATCTATGATAAAACAACATCGATTCTGCATGAAATGTTTCCCAAGAGAAATCTCTGCTCTACCTCCACTAGCTGCTGCACATTTAGCAAAAAGGCATATTTCAAGTAATCAGCAACTGTTAATAATCTTATTCGTTACAGCTGTGTGCTGTTGTTTGTACAGACTGAGAATGAGATAGAGAGGAAGGAGAGATGGAGAGAAATATGTGGGGAGGGGGAGGGGGAGGAGAGAACACGCCACTGAATGTCCCAAGCCATTAGAACAAGGGATATTTCTGGTTGACTGAGCAATTCATTCTCGACATGTCACATTGAATTTCTTCCATTATAAAACACTGCTGCCTTCTCCACTCCAAAGGCAGATTGCCTGCACCTATTTCACCCAGTGAAATATTGCTTCTCCCTTCAAACAATCTTTCTCATCCCAAAGTTGTAAAAAAAAATTTGGGAACCGTGATTAGTTCACCATGCAGGGGGGATTTAGCTTCCTTTTTTTTGGTTTGTTTTTTGTTCATTTGTTTGTTTTCTGCTTCTATACATAAACCAATACTTTGTTATTAGACATGCTTTTATCAAATATGATCCCATGAGGTTATTCATGTGTATATAATGTGTTTATATCATCATCAATTCTGATGTGCCCCCATTTGCACTGCTTCATAGTCCCTGCTTTTGCTGTTCCATTATGAGCATTATTGATGTGATAGAAGATATCACAGAGACAAGAATCAATTTGTTACTGTCAGCCTATATGGGCCCTTTGGATGCTGAAGTCGGAGTTTTACACTGAATCTATTTTGTGACACATGATGTAAAGAGAAGGACAAAGTCTTTTGGCTGAGCCAGTTGTGTGATTTTTCATCTTCAGTAGCATCTTGCGCTTAGCCCCAGCACTTCACAGAGCTCTGATACGGGAAGCCTGACTTTACTCTGTGCAGCCGACAGTTCTGACAGACCAGCAACTGAGATTGATGCTGCCCAGATAGAAAATAGAGGAAGAATGGCAATTATGTCAAGCTAGGAGAAACATGTGTCTGCGCGCTGCAATACAATCGGCTCTTGCCGCATTGTTATCGTTCACAATAACACAAGGTGTGTTTGCGAGTAAATGGATTGTCTGCAGAGGGCATTTCATCTTTAGTTCCCCTTTCTCCTCTTTTCACATCTATACATGTTGCTTATGCTGTTTTTTCTGACTCGTTCAGAAAACGCCCCTTTTTACACTCTGAATTGCATGTTCTGATTTTTAAAGAAATGGCGCTGATTAGCAGTTAAATAAAATCCATCATTCGTGTATTTTTTCATACCTGCTCAGGGACGATCCAAGTGTGATGAATTTAATTAAAAACCACCAGTTTTATGCAAGTACATTTAAAGTTCTGTCACTTTGCCATTCAAATTGGAACAGCTTCAGGTTTTAGCTCATGAACATTTTCTGTGAATACACTTCCCCTCTCCAACGAAAGATTAAAAAAAAGAACAATTAGTCTATATGTGCTGTGCAATGATTTTCTGTTACCAACACTCTGAGCTATTCATGCACCAAAAAACACCAGCATTTATGAATTTAAAGACACACACCAGTGCTTGTCCAATCGAATAGAGTTGGAGGGGATGAGAGAGTTTGTCAGGGCCCTGGTGAGTCTACACTAATGGAAATGACAGTTTTGGAGACAGACAGTGGATGGGTCATGGCTCGGATCCAGCCACCCCTCTATTTCTCTCCTGTTTAAACTGGCTGCCCTCCTGAGCCTTGTCTCACACAACTTAGTATGGCGCTCTGGTGAAAACACCGCATTTGTCCTGGCATAATTACACAGTGGAAATCAATTACACTGGAAAAATATCATGGTGGAAATTATTAAATTGGTTGTCAACGGGCACCATCAGCAATTAGTTCTGACTAGTTAACTGACTCACTGCTCACATTCATATAAATGAAGGTGTGAAGTACTTGCTTTTGCTGACGTTCGTAAATGGCTTCCTTTGAAAAGGTTGCATGACATGTCATTTATTTGATGCTGGTGTGGTTGTTTTTTTTTCTTCATCTTTTTTGCCTCTGTATGACTGTCCAGGAAGCAAAGATGCTGTGAGAAATTACAGCCTGCTGGATTTGGACTGAAATTAACTGCTTGCAACAAATCAAAGATGTGTCACTCAACTGCGGACAGCCCCGACTTAATTTATGAGCTCAGAGATGAGCCTCTTTCTCTTCCAGACTCATCTATATCAGTAAATGGCACATTTATATTCAGCAGAATATGAGGTTACATTTTGTTTTACACCTGTGTTGACATTTAATTCAAAAGACAACGGCCAAGAGGGCAAGCCTATTCTCAGACCCGTTTTAATGTATTTCAACATTCAACCATCATAAAAATGAGCCCTGATTTTATTGTGATAATGGAAAAGTAGACTGCAAAAGTGGATTTGGAATTGGTTTGCACATAATATCTTGTGCTATAAAAATGAGATTTGCAGCCATAGGGGAAAACAAATCAAGATCCTTTCTTCAGTTATTGGACCATGGAAGAGAAAATGCAGTTATTTTAATGTAGCTGGAAAATGATGCTGTGCTCATAGTGTTATGCTCTGTGTCCATTGGTGCTTGAATAGGACGTGATTGCCAGGCAACAGACCTGCATCTGTAGAACGACAGTATTAGGAAATAACCAGTCAATTATACATTTTAAGACATAACTGTAAATGTAACTAAAAAGAAAGAAAACAAAATAACCTGGTATCTTAAAAATGAAAGATACAAGCAGTGCATAGCCAGAAGCATCCTGCAGGTTTTCGTCTGTTGCAGTGTTATTTGTATGCAGTGGGCAATATGTAGATTTAGATTTGTGTCTCAGGGCAAACAACCCTCAAGCAGAGCAGTATTTCATTTCATGCTGAGCATTCAGTTGCATGGGGAGCATAAATATTCATGATCATCCAAACTCATGATATAAACATAAGAATATGGCCTGTGACAGGCATTACAGAGTGGTCACACTGGATCAAACAGAATAACCTGTCTTTGATGCTGTGAAAGTATCAGTATTATTACTGTGATTAGAGGACACACTGTAGTGTCTCTGACACAGAAGATCACTTGTTCAAATTTTTGCCTCAATGTGGATTTTATTTCTACATATTTCTACATCAGTTTTGCAATGAAGAAGTTTAAATGTGTTTGAATGACTAAAGTCTGTGGTCACCAAAATGAATATGTTAACTATAATACAACAACATAAGTGACTGGACTTGTGTATTATGTGATTTCAAACATACACAGTCATTGCTGCATGTAAAAGTTCATACACAAAAATAATATTATCATGTTGTAATACTTGCCTGCTGATTTTGAAATTGGAATAACAAAGTCTGAGAGTATTATGCGGATTGTAGATGAGATCTTACATCACCTGATGAGTATGCTAATTCAGCTGAATTAAGACTCTTCCCTGAGAAAATGTGGATATGTATCTGAAAGCCAACAAACATTATGTCAAGGTTTTTCTCTTCTAGTCAGTAAGTCATCTATAGCTCGAGATAACAACTGAGTTTTAAAGCATCAATTCATCCACTGACCATGAATGTCTCTACAAAATATGCAGACGAACCACCACTTACTGTCATATTTCAACGTGGAAAGCTGCACTGACAAGAAGACTCAAGCTAAGATTTAACTTCCTTATGTAATAAAGAGTAAAGTCTTGTCTTTCATTGTTTTGTTTCAAGGAAATGCCAAAGCCATAACACTTTCCTGTATCTATATTAAATGAATGTGGACCACTCAAGCTTAATTCTGGAGTCAACATTCAGTACCATTGCACAAAGCACTATGGGATCTATCTGGGGAGGTGATGGGAAGTGTGAGGATGGTGTGGAGGGATGTGCATTGTTGACTAGATGTAGTAGATGAAAACAAGAAAAGTAAAATCTCTAGGTTTATATGTCAGAATATGTGAACGAATGAATAAATTAATGAGTAATTGTTTGTTTATTTGTATTTTCTTGCAATTGTTTTCTGTATACTGTCATCAGTCTGTCTTATTGTCCCAAAACGTTTCTTCAGTTTGAGGATTGGAGTCATTCAGTTACACAAAGATCTACCGAGGCACATTCATACAAGCCTTTTTGATTTAATTCCTGGTCCATTTGCTCAGAAAGTCAGCTTCGTTTCAGGAATTGTGAAAGTGCAAACAAATTCTGATTCAGATCAAATAAGCAGCCCTGGTTCGCCTGCAAACAGGTCTCGGTTCTCTTTAAGCATATGCAGGACGTGCACTACAAAACAAAGAGCGTTATGGGTTCAGTGCACGGCTGTATGAGCAAATACAGCCAAACATAGCTATGCGTGTGTGAGAAGATGGGCGGCTCTGAGCGGGAGTATGGCTTGCATTCAAATGTGGAAGTTTGGATAGAAATGTGATCAATCCAGCCCTGCGATATACTGGCAACCTGTCCAGGGTGTGTACCCCACCTCTCGGTAATTCAGTAATTCTTGGTGTGGCACTGCCTCTGACGGAGAGTGCAACATGTTTTTAACAGATCTGATTTGTTTAATTAGTGCAGCATTAATGCAATCTCGATCCGAAAGGATGTTGCTCCAAACTGAACTGAGTAACCAATCGTACAGAGTCTAGTCGACTATCCTGGTGTCAATGCACCCTTAAGTTCTTTAAAGTAGCATCTCCATCAGGGCCAGGTCTGGACTTTGACCTGATCATTGCAACACCTTGATTCTTTTCTTTGAATCCATTCTATACTTTGTGGATCTACAGTAGAGCACTTAGTTGTTCATATATTGTTCAGATGCAACTTTGCATATTATTAAATATGTGGCTGATTTCTTTACTGTTTGACGTGTTAATACATGCCTGAATAGACACTTTTTGATAATCAATTAATCAAGTTGCTATGATTAATGCATGGCTGCTACTTACCCTCTACACTCTTATGAAAAGAGTACTGATGGAATCATCCATATCTTGGTAAACTCTGCCAAGGTGGAGGTTATATTTTCAGTGCTGGTGGTTTGTCTGTCTGTGTATAACTCAAAAAGTAACGGATGCAGTTTGATAGAATTTTGAGGAAATTTGTGAAATAGAATAAGGAGCAAGTGATTTGATTTTGTGGATGAATTTTTTTAAAGGATTCTTTAGAGGCACATACATCAGGGAACATCAGTCTTTCGATGGTGAAAAAAAAACATAACATCATTTGATTTTCAACGTTGATTCTCATGGATTTTTCTTGGATTTTCATAGTTTCCTTCAAATATGCAGAAAAGTAATGTTTTGTTTGGCTGCCATAAACATCTTTCTTCCACAGGAAATTGTTTATCAAACAAAAAAAAAAAAAGCCCAGAAAGATTTGATAACTGTTTGTTCAGATCATTTTGTTCAGATTAGTGAGTAAAACATTTATTATTATATCACTGTTTAAAACTTTAAGATGTTTCAGTGTAGCTACTAAAGAAACCATGAAAATGATAGTTACAATAACAAATGTATACTGGTGTTTTTTGTTGTCTCATTTTTCACAATGTGACTGTAGGTTTAGTCTTGCAACCACAAGCTTCACCTCATATCTTTTTCTTCCCATGACACTTGCTTCCTTTTAAAATAATAACATGGTATTGGCTTTCTCTTGCGTGGTGGGTGTAGAAAACGGATGGATGGTTAATAACAAGGTGGATTATGACATGTATTGTTGTTCATCTTGGCATATACAGGTCTGTCTCAGAAAATTAGAATATTGTGATAAAGTTCTTTATTTCCTGTAATGCAATTAAAAAACATGAAATGTCATACATTGTGTATTCATTACAAATCAACTGA
>JAVQJG010086875.1:0-10286 GCA_036024015.1 Craterocephalus amniculus | reverse complement strand
GCCCCCCTCAAAATTTTTTATTTTCTTACACATTTTGTTAAAGGGCTAAATAAGTATTTAAGATTATAAAAATTTGACTTTTTTCAACTGTTTTTCCTGGGTTGGTCTTTAAAGGGATAAAGTCATGGTTTAAGTTGTTGACTGGAGTTTCCTATGCAAACCTTAAATGGTCTCTATGTGTCAGGTGAATGCACAGAAAAAGCTTAGAAGTGCCTCTTTTGATCACTGCATCGCTAACACAGGTATGTACACATCTGGGGGGAGAACACACCTTTGATTGAGGCTCTTATACGCTTTAAGTCTCATACAGTAATCAAATGGATTGGGAAATGGAATAACACAGCTGGTTGAGTTCTTGTTGTAATAAGAGACAATCCGCCCATCCCTCTGTCATTTTGCCCCCTTTTTTTTTGACCTTCCCTTTAGGGAATATTAAGGAAAGCTGGCCTAAGCCAATCAGCATGCTGGATATGTTGTGTCAGAGTCATACTGAGCCATTTACAGTAAAACAGAAACTGCTCTTTCTGGTAATCACACTTACTGGAAAATACAGATCATGTATATACGTCAAAAGCAAAAATGTTTATGTCATACATTGTTAAATGTTTCCTGATATTAATTATATTCAGTTGTCAAAACAGCAGCAAAGCGACCAGGATTTGCTGGAGGATGATTGAATCATGTTTGTGATCAGTGGAGAAGTGAATACTGCTAATTAAAGTACTGAACTGTTTGAAGAATTCATACAGAAACTATCACTTTTTAAGATGTCAAGATATTTTGTTTTTCTCTCTCCAGTGATAGTAAATTAAACATATAGGCTACCGTACTTTGGGTTGAAACAGGAGTAATTTGGACCAATATCTGATAGATTAGGGCAGATTTCTTTTTCGACTACATTGGTCTTTGAATTAGATGCACAGTAAATAAATAAAACAATAGCATATGAATTATGAATGTTAAATGTTTCATCTAAATGTTTAATCCTATACCTAAATGTTCAATCTTAATCTTAAATAGTTTAACTAAATGTTAAATATAAATGTTAATCTAAATCTAAAGGTTGAATAAAATGTTTGAAATATATGCTAATTGACTCCGCCCCTTGAAACTTCAACCAACTTTTACCTTTCATATAGTTGTGCATCATAAGACAGTACTGTAGCTATAACGGATGCATTCACAAGCAACCAAGTAAATGAATAAAACATCAAAGTCAGAACGCAGGCAGCTGCTGCAGCTTACAGTGGCTTCTTGGCAGAACATAGGCGGACAGACCGCACTTCATGTTTGATACATGTTTGGCACATGGAAGTGAACCTATTACCTAAGTGCAACACCTTGGGGATTTGTTTGGAAGGAAGTATCCCCAGCCTTGCACTGATTTACTTTTTTTTACTTGCATAGCAGACGTGTCAGGGTCCACCTCTGGTAATTGATGCTATATTTTTAGAAAGAAAAGGTAAACTTGATGTGTTTGGTAGTCTGTGTTGTATTACTTTGCTTTGTGACCATAAAAATACATAAATGTTCTCACTGTTTTTTTCTTCTTTAGACTTGCAAATAAATAGGTGCCTCAGAAACCTGGTGTGACGTAATGAAATAGCAGAGTTTTGTTTTGCTACAACACTAAAATCTTTTGAGTCTGAGGAACTGGGAGTGCTTCCAGGTTTTTTTTTATTTTTATTTTTTTTCAGAAGATTGGTGTATAGCAGATGTTCGGATCCGGCACTGATCACCACTGGGCTGCCATTTCCATCCATACTTTCTCTGACGGTCATTGATGATTTTAATTTTGCTGTGTGATTCATTTATGCCACTCTCAGTTCTGGGAATAGATTTCTCGCTTGTTGCGCTTGCTGTGGTTTTTGGCTCAAATCGATTTGGTAAGCAATATATAATTAGATAGCAGCTCGATTTGTTATCATCTCCCTCGAGAAGTGGGTACTGTGACAGTCATTCTTCTCTCTGACTACTGTCTGCTCTTCCATCCTACTCTTCTTTTTTCCTCATGGCCCTACTAACAGGCTCTGTCATTTTTTCCCATCTCCGTTTTCTCTGTTCCCCATCCCTTGAGTTTGAACGCAAGTGCCATATTATTTGTACGTATTCTCTTTCATTAGTGCAGGGAAATTCTCTTTCTCAAACAAAATGTGGCAATAAAAATTTCACTGAAAAATTTATTTTCCATACTCTGGCCTCTTCTCTTCTCATATTTTTTCTTCTTGTTCCTGAGCAGTTCATGAGGAAAAAGTGAGCAAAAAGTGGTTTCTTGTTGCTATGGCAGCTCCTCGTTGATCTATTTGCTTTGTAGAGCTGTGTGTCAAATGGCTGAAGAAATACAGTAAGGAGTTGACATTCTGAACAAGTCCTGTTGGTGGCACTTAACTCTTTGTGCCACAGATTATCTGTGGCTGTGGAAAATGTCTTCATGCATGCACTTATGTCTTTGAATAACAAGAGAGGAAACCTCAAACAACTGATATTACTTTTCTGAATGAAACTGTCAGACAAATAAACCCAAAGGAAGTAAGACAGCCTGTTTTACCAATTTTTTTCTCCTCCAGTGCCGGTCTGGAGAAATGTATCCAAATCACCTGCCATGTCCCACCATAACTGGGTAAAAATCAGCTATTTTAACACTTTATTCATTTTTTCATTCTCTGGAATCTCAATAGCAAATGGAACATACAGCACATCAGAGCTGCACCAGCTAACCAAGCCTTTGTTATGCTGGTCACTGCAGCCTAGTCACATTTTGATGTGGGATGCAACCAGGAGGTGTTGAAAGTCAATCAGCATGATTGTGTTTGTCAATCTGGCTCATATAGCCCAGCCAAGCTAATCCTACAAGAGTTTAACTGGGTTCCAGGCTGCTCCGTCCTCACCAATCCCAAATTCTGGAGGTACACTTTGATGATTCTGGCTTTGTACACAATCAGAAAACAAAGTAGGCTACCTCAGCATACTGTACCTTTTCCAATCAGTGCTCATTGCCCTTTTAGTTTTTGAATACTTAGTTATAACAATGACAACAAGATCTTAATAATGTTATCATTAGGGGTGTTGTTACTGTACAGCATTGAATTTCTTTGAATTCTGAACTTTGACTGCTTTCACATATTCTACAGACTTCTACTTCATTAATCACTATTTTTGTTTAATTAAAAAGGGGGAATATTACTTAATGGAGTTCCAACAAAGAAGATTAAACTGTGTTGAAACTTACAGAGTTCATTTACAGCTTGAAACAGGACATACATAATTAGTTTTCAGAAGTATGAAGCCTATTCCACATGGAAAACAAATATAAATAGCACTTGCACACAATCACCTTCATCCATGTGCTTCAATGATAGATCATACTTGTCAAATTTTGGATTTGAAAATAAGGGATATTTTATGGCACCTGCTTCATATCATCCCACTACCCAAACCAAGGTCCAATATCCTTGACATTCTAATCAACTGACAGCACTAATGTTTTGAAAATCTTTTAAAAATCTTTTCATACATCAGTATATCTGACTAAAAATGACCTCTCTGACTATGAAGGACCTTTGTCAAAGCTTTGATAAATCCTCCTGCAACTGTGTATTTTTTATTTAATTTTTATATTGTAGACAAAAAAAAGATCCAAACAAAACAAATAAAAAGTTTGTTTGGAGGCTGCTGGCTTTGAAGCATCTCATCTGGCTGTCACCTTCTTGCTCTTTTCAGACAGACATAATATACAGCCAGCAGTGAATGCAGAATAACATGGTGATAAAGTAGCAGCTTGTAAATAGCATGGTATATCTGGTGGATAGATAAAGTGATTCAATATTGTTTGCACTAAACAGGACAATTACTTACAAAATAATTCATTGCAAGCTGGTCATCACACTAAGAAGGAAATGTTATGAGAAAATCTAGACTTTTACTTATGAAACTGGAGGTTTTTTTCTTTTGGACCTGCTGCTTCTTAAGTGGTCTATTTTATTTTTTCACTTACTTGCAGCTATCTAAATTTCTGAAAACATTTATATAACCCTATGTTTTTTCCACTAACTTGCAGGAAGAGACAACATCTGTGGTCATAACCAGATGTTGAAACAATCTTTGATAAAATGTTTGATGGTAATTTCAGATGAAAATATGTAAAAAACAAAAACATATTTCATTGTGGTTCTTTTTTCTCTGTTGTGAGGAATAAATTAATGTTATTAGGATCTGATGAAGTCAAAGACAGTCTCAGAGGCAACCTTAAAGAAGTTAAAATATCATCTTGGAATCAACATAAACCAACCCTGAGGTGCAACCAAACTTTATAAGGTTTATCAAAAATGAAGTGGAACATAAAAGCTTGAGAATTTTGAAAGACATTATCTGCAGAAAACAGATAATTCTGGCTTTTTTTCCTGTTTGTTTTTGTTGCTGTTACCACAGAAGTAGTCTAGTTTCTTTTCAGTTCACATTAATATAAATTGACAGATCTTCTTTTAATAAGTTCTTGATTGTAGAGATAGTTTAGTAAAGTAGTAAAAATAAATATAACAACTCTGGGGTGCATGGTGGCAAAAGGGTTTGCATTGACCCTTAGCGAGGCTAAACCTCAGTTGGAAGCATATTTCTTTTTTTTAGCTTCACAGCAAGGCTCAAACCTCAGTTGAAACCATATTTTTTGTAGACTTACATGTTTTCTCTGTGCATGCATGGGGTCCTCATTCCGCAGTCTAGAAACTTACTTGTTAGGTTGATTGGTGTTTCTCAGGGTGTTCCCTGCCTCTTGCCATGTAGTTATTTAGAAAGGCTGCAATCCCCCAGTAACCCTGCATTTGAATAAGTGGGACAAAGAAATGGCTGGATATTACAGCTCCTCCTTTGAATAGAATTAACTCAAGTCTTTTTTATTGCAGCTAATTTGGGAGTGAGCAAAATCAAACTCTTTACCGGTACTGTTCATAATCTTTGTGTAACAATGGAGAAGATTGAATTGGAAATTTCTAAAGCAATTCACACAGCATTTTTATTGTAGAACATATACTTTAGTTTAACTGCTGCAGATCAACATCATGACCCAGTGTAATGCTGGATTCATATTGCAGCACAAATGTCATTTTAGTCTTTTCAAATTCTTTCAAATGAATCTTCAAAAACAAAGAGACAAAAAAATCAAACAATAAAACGAAACAAAAAGACCAAAAAAAAAAACAGTTCCATAATAGTGTCCAAAGAGGTCAAGAACAGATCTTAGAAACAGATAAGTTTACTATTTGACCCGAGATGAAGAGACTTATTACTGTTTAAATAATAGCACTTTTTAAAACATGAATTCAGATGATTCTTAACAAGATCTAACCACTTTAAATGATTTCCACATAAATTATTAAAAGCAATTAAGGTCATGTAGAGGGGAATGTTATAATCTGTCCTACAGACAGAGAAAGAGGACACCATGAGAATTCAGCCAAAACACTTATATGTTGCTTTAGACAAAACTGATATATTGGCCTTCAGTTCTTGTCCAAAAGTTCATGTTTAAAAACTTGCTGACTTATGGAGTGCAGTGGGTTGTTCTTGAGATTCCTTAAATAGTCATAGTCTAAGTTTAAGAGCTTCTGCTGATCTAAGCATCTCAGTGCTAACTTTACTACAGAAATAGCTTCCCTTATACGTTCTGGTCTACTGCCAGACATAGTAACACTGTCCTTTTCAACCCTGCCTCTCTACCAAAACTCAAGGCTTGCAGATGAACAAAATTAGATCATTACCGTTAAAGATGTTTTAAATAACCCAGAACCTGGACCTTCTAGAGAAAGCATTAAGAGGACTTCCACTTATGACATACAAGAAAGGAAAAGAGATAATAGAGATGCACGAGGAAAACATTATGCACACAGCTCTGCACTAAGGAATGAGAGGTAATGGCTACTTGTATACTGTAACACTTCCCCACAGCGAGACAACCAGTCCATGCTGGAGCTGTCCAAGGTAACTTTTTGGGAATACAGTATATAAGGTCTTAGAGTTGCTGTCCACGGTGTTTAAAGGTCAACCCTCCGTGTGCATACAGAACAGTCTTTCTTGATATATTCTCAGGCTAACACCTACAATTAACATTCAGAACAGAAACTCTTTATATTCAAAAATATATCTGTAAGTAGGGTCATTGTTCTATTTCTTCGTGCAGTGATCACATTGCATAAATTGTCAGTTAATTAAATTGCTCCCTGTGTTGTAAAGCAGTACTTTTATGTGATGGACTCACATATATATGTCACTAAATTCTGCAATTCCCCTCAGCTCTCTGTAGGACTTTTACTTCTCTATCTAAACACAAAACAAGTAAGGCTAACAAGCAGAAAACACAGTGGAGCAACATCACCTTCAGAAATAAAATATAATGTTTTTGAATTGTTCTTTCACATCTTGTACAATATTCCCTTTGATACAAACTACTGTGTGCACCATTAGCAAATGTGAGCATGAGATAATAAAGAGAAGTTCTTGCTTCTACAAAACAAGAATATTGGTTGCAGTTTCTTTTCCCACATAGTCTCTTCCACATTTCGCTTTTATATCAATATACAGCCACACAATCATCCCATTATTGCCTCGGTTTGTTGTTGCTCTGTATTGCTACATCTCCGTAAATTTGAATTGGTGATGTGTTCATCATTTCATCTTCTGGCCTGCTCCTTTGAATTCTGGGATATCTGAACACTGCAGCAAAGCCTTGAAAAAAAAAAAAAAACAGTGAAAATTCACTTTGATAAACATATATCTTTAGGCTAGATTAAAAAAAAAAAAGCAGCAACAAACCCGGCACATCGGGTGTCAGAGCGCACCCCTTTGAACATCCTGCAGTGGGAGTAATAATAAGCTGCCACTCCCCCGACATTCTGGTTTTTGATTTTTCTCCTTGCAATGTTGACAGAGAAAGTTGGACACGTGGAGGCACGTGGGAGGAGAACCGCTTGTTATTTGTCAGAGTACCTGAAATTTTTACAAACTCAATGAAGTTACATTTGTTTTTCCAAATATAAAGGTTTTTCTGATGAATCTCCCTGTGGGAAACAATTGCAGAGAATATCACATCAGACACTCAAATATTTTCTCTATCTTTTTCATCCTTTAATACATATATGTTGACACCATAAATTCGTGAGGAAAGTTCATTGTTGCTCTGTGTGAATTAACGTGACGTTTTTCATGATGCCTTTGTGTTTAAGCAAGTGTGGGCAGCCTGGATGTAGATTTTTAGTTTTAATCCTCTGCCCATATGTTTTGTGAGCCATTACTCAGCTTCTGTGCTTCTGCGCCTCTCTGATGCATCCTGATCTTTGCTCCTTCATCCTCTTCATTGTCTGCACCGCATGCTGTGTGATGAAAGGCCAATCAACTGGAAAAAGAGGATCCTGACATGGAAATAAAGTGCTACACGTCTCCACTTATCTTCCTGCTCTCAGAGCTAGAGAAGTAAAATGTGTATCCTACTCATGTGTACACAATAAAAGTGTGTTGGAAAACTAAAGCATACATACAACTTGAGTGTGGGAGAACGGAATGAAACCTCTGAATCAAGCTATACGGTTCAGAAAGGTTGCAATGTGGTAAAAATGTAAATCTGTGTGTTTGTGCGGATATGTGTCTCTCCAACATGGTGGGTGAGAAGGTAAAGATGAATAAGGATCATTAAAGCAACATAAGACATCTACACAGCTTCCAACTGTGGGAGGCAATGGGTTCTTTCTGAAGATAGTTTTTAAATGTCAGCGCCTCATGGCCCCTATGTGGTTTCATGGCTTTCTCTCATGTTGTGTGCAATATTAAAGCAATTATTTCCATGATGACTCAGAATCACTGAATCTCAGAGTCATTTGAGGACATACTGTGGCCATGAAACTTGTGCAGGTTCCTTGGTTAGATATTGGAAAGAGTCTGACATTTTCTCCCCGTCTATATTTTCCAGTGAATCAGAAAAATCATTTAAACAAGTCAAATGAAAATATTCCCTATCACACACTAGGCCACATGTATTGGATTAATAGCTATCCATCGACCAATATAGGTGGCCTTCCACTGACTGGATGGCATTTTGCCATGACATTTAGAAAGCCAATATTTGTCACACACATTAAATCTCAATTTATACTAATAATGGGGAGTTGGCTTATAAGTTGGTTATAAAGGGATTGATATTTTGATTACAGAAATATTTAAAAGCATTTTCAGTGGTCCTTTGAGCATCTTGTTACAATTACAATTATCTTCCTTGCATTAAATTAATGGTGTAACAACATCTTGTGGTTAACTCAACCAACCCAACCCAACCCAATCCAATCCACCCACCATCTAGCAATAAAATTTATCTACAGTTGGAGACCTAATTTACATCTTGTGAAGAAAACATGCAAATTATAGGTTCACGCTGACATTTGTTTCAGTCAGCCAACCAAACTAGAAGCAAAGCCATACTAATGTTTACTTCCTTTCTTATCTAAACTTACCATAGCTTCTTTTGTTTTGCTCTCTTTCATGGGGCCAGTGCACACATGAATATATATTTATAATATAATCCTCAATTTCTCAAATGTGTAACCTCAATCTTCTCACAAACCAGCATTCATAACCACTGATTCATCAATATTCTTCTATTTTACCCTCTGACCTGTATTTTCCTACTACGTGCCTTCAATACCAGTAATATGGCCCACGAAAGTATTTATTGAGCAAAAAAGTTTATTCTGGCACAGTAACACTTAAGCAATAATAAATAAGTTTCAGCCCTTCAAACTATACTATAGTTTTGATGGCACACTGACATTCGTTCATTATCTGGGGAAGTATCCTGGGGATGTAAAACCAAACTAGCAACATTTTGTTCCGCCTGCAGCATCAAGTGACAGCTATGTTTGCTCAATGCCACCAGGTCACATGTCAGCAACTGGATATCAACACACTGGTCATTTTGAACATGCACCATATGGCTGATCCTGCACAGAAATCCAAGAGGACATTCTCAGAGGAAGCAAGAGAAATAAATATAGAAATTGACAGAACAGGAGGTAAGACAGGAGTCAACATCAGAACTACTGTACTTTTACTGGCTTTTAAATGTCATTCAACATGTTCATTTTTGCACCATCAAATATTTCTTTATGCATTTTGTTCCCTTACTGTAACTAGTTCCCTACTGAACCATGATTTTGGCATACCATTGCACCCATACTGTAGATACAACAATGGAAAAGAGAAAGCACCTAAGTGCTTGATTCATATTGGTGACATGAATTTGTTGACCAACAAATTTTATCAGAATACAACTGACTCATGTCCTGACAGATATTTACCATCTCCCTGCATCAAGTGGTGGTGCCATCCTTCTCCAACGTTGCAGCTATCATCTCTATCCCAAACAAATCCAGTCACCACCTTAAATTACTATCGACCTGTAGCACTCACCTTCATAATAAGTAAGTGTTTTGAAAGGCCGGTCAAAGATCACATCACCTCCTTTCTTCCCCCTTTACATGACTCACTTCAATTTGCCTTCCACTTCAACCGGTCCACAGTGGATGCCATACCCACTGCAATTCACCTTACACCGGGTCAGCTGGAAAGAAAGAACTCACTGGTAAGGATGCTATTTGTGAATTTTTAATAATGTAATCCAGCAGCATCTGATTATCAAACTGGACTGAGGCTTCCCTTAGGAATTGGATCCTGGACTTCCTGCCGAAAAAAGGCCTCAGTTTGTATGGGGAGAAAAGAGCAAGTCAGACACCATCGTATTGAATGCCGGATCTCCACAGGGCTGAGTTCTCAGCCCGCTGCTCTACATCTTGATGATCCATGTCTGTTGTGCCCACAACAGTATGAATCACATCATCAAGTAAGCGGCTGACACATCATTGGTGGGTGTGGATCAGGCTGACGAGGAGAGGCACTACAGAGAGAAGGTCAAATGTTTTGCAAACTGGTGCAGTAACAAGAATTTGATCCTGAATGTGGAAAACACAGGTTTTTGACTTATGGAGAAAACACCCCATGCCCACCCCAATTTTCATCAGGGTTGCTATGGTGATTGTTCCACAGATGATGTCAGGGTTTGCGTTCTGGGCCAGGTGGTTGGAGGTGGTATTGCACCATTTCCTGTTTCATTTTGTAGTACTGACCTCCCTCTCATTTCAGGTGTCTTGTCTTCCTCTTCCTCATGTGTTCCCACTGGTGATTATTGCCCTAATGTGTGACACCTGTGTCTCGTTGTCTCCCCTGCTCCTGTGTGTATTTAGTGTCTGTGT
>JAVQJG010086872.1:0-12151 GCA_036024015.1 Craterocephalus amniculus | reverse complement strand
TTATTTTGATGCAGCTTCTTAGAGCAGCAGCATTCTGTCTGCAGCGGCAGGTAGCAGCGAGTGGCTCCCGTCTGTGGACGAGGTGGAATCCGCTCCGTGAGTCACGTACCACAAGAAGAGCAAACTGGAGTCCTTTTCGGTCTCGCCGCTCTCTCCACCTTGGGAATGCCAGAACAATATCAATCCATGTTTTGTCCCTTTCCTTGAAATATAACGATGTTTCTTGGAGGTAATATTGGCTCCTCTTCGTCTTTGGTCGGATGCTTCCCACTTCTACCGCCGTGAGTCTCTGCCATCTTGAATGCGCGCGCTGTGCCGTAACTCCACCCTGTGGCGGCTGTTTATAAGGACGGGGGCGCGTGTGCGTGTGTTCGTACATGGACGCACATGCACGCGCGGCCAGGCCGGCTAGTAAACACAGAGCTGGAGATCAACACACAGAGGCGCTGTGTAACGTCCCGCTATACTCCAGATGAAAATACACACCACGTTCTTCACAAAAAGATTTTTTAATTCCTTCAGTGTGAAAACAACGAATTTTGCTTTTAGCCCCTTTAAGTCAGGTTTTTGCAGGACCCAGGCAAAGTTTTTACATCTTGTAGTTTTGAAACCCAAGAGGAATCACCTGAGAAGGGAAGGGGTTGTGATAACAGGGTAAGGAGGACAGGACCAGTCAGAGCCTCACAGTCTCTATACAAGCTTGTAACCTTTCCGACAATCTGAATGAGTGAATAAAGATGGTAGAAGAATATCCTTTTGTTTGGGCCTCATTTCTCTGCCTCGGAGTCAGCTTATTCATTGTTGAACTTTGCATTAGCAGAACTAAATGAGAATGAGAAGAACTCTTTGCTCGTAGAAAACAATGATCTCATCCTTAAAGTTCCTCTTTTCTTCAGTTTACCATAAAACCACAGAGCACGCCTTTTCTGAGAGCTGCACGGTTCTTTCTCGTGTTTTTAGTAATCCTACTGGTAGAACAGAGCGTGCGCACACAGAGTGGAGAGCTGGCTGCAAATTCACACCTTGAAGATTCACTGACAGGATAGTTGCCAGGCAACCGGTCACGTGAAGACCTGAAACTGCTGAAAGATGAGTTCAGTTATCTGAGATGACAGGTTGAGTTGAAACAGATTTTTTGTTTTTAATATAACTTTTTTAAAACAACAAAAACAACAAAAAATCGAAATAACCTTCTTTAAAAGGTTTAAAGAAATGTTATCATTGTTTAATCATTTTGAGAGTATCAGAGGGTTTACCTTTGAGGGGCACACAATATTCAGTTAGAGAAAGAGCAAAAAAAAAATAAAGAGAAGCCATAATCCACATCAGTTGGCTCATCTGGAGGGGATCCTGAGGTGTACACAGGACATCAAAGATGGTTAGCCCACCAATAACTGTTAGCTGCCCCAGAGTCCCACACGCCAAAAAGGTCCAATAGGACTTTTTCATCAGCTGTCCTCCTTCAAACCATAATTTAAGTAAAAATTATTTTACGTCTAATAAAAAACTTGCTTGGTTTTAGAAAATGTGAACTCTTCGTCCTAATTTATATTTAAAAAAAAAATCATGTTTGACTTGTGCTGACAAAAATGGGACTAGACAGATGTTAACCAATATTTCACATGACAAAGACACACATGACAGAGATCTTTATAGCCACTCATACTGTAATTTCACATAATGGCCTAACTGGTCCAGGTTTCAAAGTCTTGTTTTAACAGGGAACAACTTTTCAATGGCACATTAACAGAACATGTTTCAGTGTGTTTCAGTGTTTGCTTAAAATATAGAAACTGGTTTCTTCTAAGACCTTCGTTGGCAAAAATTATGCAAATTTTTATTGTGGTAAAATACCAAGTATACAAAAACACCATAATGGATGAGTAATGCACCTAAATTACGGTTTAGATGTTTTTATGTGGGATATTGCTGGATGATCCAGACCGTATTTGTAGGGATCCGAATGTATTTATTTATTGAAAATATTTGACAAAAACAGGTTAAGTATCATCTGTAAAAGCAGAAAAGGTCAAATATCTTTTTCCTCCTCTTCGATAAGAATTTTCTCATGGCTTCACAAAGTAATGAGGTGAGAGGTGTCTGAGGAGGCCAAAGACTGTTTAATGGGGGAAGTTACAGGATTCACCCCCCTAAGTGGCCAAACGTTACATGGTATCCCTTTACATTTTAAAGTAGAAAATAGAAAATATCATCTTTATGTCTACATATCTTGAAGCAAAACATTATTTTTGCCATGATTGGCTGACAGAACACCTGTTTCACCGGTTTGAAATCACACAATTATGAGACTAAAACTTAACTAAACTAAACATTTCTTTAACAGGGCTACATACTGCTCGTTAAAGCTAAATAGCATCATACAAAACCAAAAAAACAACAAAACAGAAAGAACAAAAAATCTAATTATCTGGTTTTAATGTAGCTGATGCTATTTACTTTATTCATTCATTTAATCATTTGAATGTCCACCACACATGACTTCATCCCACTTCACTAAAGTGTTACTTTAATAAAATAGAAAATTACCTGGCCATACAGTACAAATATCCAATTTAAAAATGCTTTACCTACAACATCCAAAAATGACACAAAAAATTATTTTAAGCTTTGAGCAGCAGAAGAACCAAGTATTCAAATTATGAAACATATCTTACAATTAAATTAAAAAAGAAAGATAAATTACTGTGCATCTGTTAACCTGGAATAGCTGCTCGGTAGAGACTGCATATGGGTAACGTGTGCAAGTCTGCAGTGAAATGCAACTGGAGATACTCAGATGATATTGTGGAACAGTGCGATGGCTAGAATGATGAGGTTTAGGGAGGAGGAACAGACAGAGGCCGAGGATCCAGCTTTAGCAAAGGGCTCTGTGTTCCTGAGCATCCAGTCCTTCTCCTCGTGAAGACCCTGTCTGTCTAGCTCAGGACTCATCAGCTGCCGGATTTTCTCGTAGTATTTATTCAACCACTGAAGCTGGAGAAAGAAAAGCAGTTGTTGCAAAGCATTAAGATGTTTTAAAAATTTACTAATGTGCAAAACATCTAGATATACTGTAACAACGTCAAAGTCAAATTTTGACCTGAAGGTGGAACAAGAAGTGTATGAGGACCACAGTGTCAGAATTCAGGAATCGACCTAGTGGTGGTGCTTAGAAGTTATATTATATTAAACTTCTTTTTGCGTATCAACACCAAGTAGCGAACCATTCAACAAACACGCAGCGGCCACTTTATCAGATGAAGGGCTTTTAATAGCTTGTTAACCAAAATAGATTATTAGCTAACCACATGGCAGCGACTCAATGCATTGCATGTAGACATGATCAAGACGACATACTGAAGTTCAAACTGAGCATTAAATGAGCAAGAAAGGGGATTTAAGTTTCAGCATGGTCCAAGAGACTGATCTGAGTATTTCCAAACTGCTGACCTTCTGGGATTTTCATGCATAATCGTCTGGGTTTACAGGGGATGGTCTGAAAAGAGTAAATATCCAGCAGGCAGCAGGAACAAATTGTTTTCTTGATGTCAGAGGTCAGAAGAGAATGGACAAAATGGTTTTACAAATGTTGCTTGGTATGATGAGTCTTCATTTCAGCTGCAAGACTCAGATACTAGAATGAGAATAAACAAAATGAAAGCAAAGATCCATTCTAGTCTGTGTCAACAGTTCAGCCCAGTGGTGGTGCTGTAATGGTGGTGGTTGGGATATTTTCTTGGCACATTTTGAGACTTTTAGTATCAACTGAGCATTGTTTTAACACCACAGTCTACCTGTGTATTGACAGACTCAAAAATTACTTTCAGCCAAAACATCAAAGCTGTCAATAAGAAGATTTTTATCACCGAAGCGATATGAGCAGAATAAAAAGTCAAACTCATTCATGCATTCATCTGCAGTAGACCGGATCACTGTAATACTGTTTTAACTGCACTTCCTAAAAAGAGCATTAAAATAAACATCCGCAGCTCATCCAGATGCTGCTGCAGATGTTTTAAACAAGACTAAGAGATCTGATTACATCACACCAGTTTTAAAGTCTTTGCACTGGCTTCCAGTCAGTCAGAGGATAGATTTGAAAACTCTTCTGATTGTTTATAAATCCCAAAACAGTTTAGGCCCAAAATTCATCTGTGATATGTTCAGAAGATAAAAATCTTCCAGAGCTCTTAGATTCAAAGACTCAGGTGTGCTGGTCCAGACCAGAGTTAAGACTAAACTTTCACCCAATGTTGAGACTTTTAAATCCAGGTTAAAAACATTTCTGTTCTCATGCTTCTATATATGCACGGTATCTTTAAACTTATCTTCCTTTTAAATCAAATACATTTTGATTTTACGATTAATATTGAATCTTGCTCTTGGTTGATGTCTTTTCCTCCATATTTCTGTCTCTGCAGCATCTGTAATGTCTGTCATGTTTATGTAAAGCTTGTACAGGAAACGAAACCCGCCCTGTGTGTGTAAGTGTGTGGATAAATAAAATAAAGTAAAAACTCACGGTGTCTCTAGCATGACCTTACAGACGCTGGCCATGGTGCTGAGACAGTCCGTCGTGTTCTCCAGTGGAAGAGTCTTGTTCTACAAGAAAGAGACGCGTCACAAACTCGGAAACATTGAACATTTAACACTTTAGTCATGTTCCGGCCGCCTCCATCCACCCTCTGCAGCTTCATCAGCATCATAAACCCTAAAGCAAACATACAGGCACAAAGACCAAAAATAAGGAAGTAAAAGCTCATTGAAGTAAAGCAGAATAGTAAAGTGATGAGATTATAGCTCTGATAGCTCATCACTATGACCAAACACGACTCTAAATGTACTTCTCTGATCAGCAGCCAGTCAGAATACAGACTAGCCAAATGTTTTCAGGGAAAATAATCCATATTAGTGCAACTGAAGGCATTCAATCCTTTTCTTAAAATGTTTTTTATTGAAGTTCTTCCTGAAAAAGCCAAACAACGTCATTAATATAACTTTTGGTCTGAACACGTGAAAAAACCCCAACTAACATCCTAACTAAACATTAAGCCCTTCACAATGTAATTAACATGTTATTAACAGTTTTCTTCATCTAAGCTCCTCTGGATATTTTTCCTCCAGTGTTTTCTGTAGAGAAGAGCAACACTGTCTCACAAATGGACCATGAGGAGGAACCCATCCACCTCCCAGAAAACCAGGATGGAATCTCCTCTGAACTAATCTTTTTTTTTTTTATATAGAAATCATACAAAGCACAACAACATAACACAACAGTCCCATTTACTTAATCTAATCTTCCTTAGGCTACAGACAATATATGGCTCACATTTACCTGAAGCGTGTTAATGGGAAATGTATTGATAATGTCTGATCAACTATTAAATTAGTTATTAAATCTTTGATGATGTTTCATTGTTTATTCTAATCCAAACTGCTTCTGCTGTGAAATAAAGAAGCAACAAGTCACTTTTTTCCCCCCATACTTTAGTCACCCCCTGCTGGTTATGATAGAGACTGCACCAAGAGGCTAAAGAAGACTTTTTTATGTGCAGTTAATGTAAAAGATGCTACAGGGTTGTTTCCTTTAAATTTTGATTATGAGAACTAACCGCCATGACATTTCTGTAGAATAAATAAACATGTTAATCTTTATTTTAGTGCATGTTTGTCGTGCACGGTTGTGCTGAAGCTCTCACCTCAGACACGAAGTTGGTAGTTGCGGTGCTGAGGGTTTTCAGCATGGGCGTGGCCTCGGCGTAGAACAGAGACATCCGATTGGCCATCTCATTGTTTACTTCGTTTTCAATGTCCAGCTGCGGGACAAAACATAAAACGCCACACGTTAACTGGCTAATAACACACATCCTGCTGTGCTTGTGTGTGTTTGTGCTCTACAGATGCAAAACAAAAAACGTACATTCATGTTGTTTATCCGGTTCCGACTGATGGTCCTTCTGTAGTAGCTGAAGTCGTTCTGGATGGCAGGGATTCTCATCTAAAGCCAGAAAACACCAGCAAACAAATAAAATGTCATATGTACAGTAGCAGTATGATGAGCAACCGGGCTGCGTGTGTGTTTCCGTGTGTGTGTTTGCAGCAGACCTTGAGTTCATCGAAGCGCAGAGTGAAGTGGAGGATCTCAGCAAACTGCTTGGCCAGCGCCTGCTCCCTCTCCAGGTGCTGGGTGGGCGTGAGGGGCGGGCATGTCAGAGACACCAACAGACTCTTCAGAGCCCCCTCTGCACACACACACACACACACATTAACACAAACACATAAACACACACACACACCGCAGTTTAACATTTAAAAAAATGGGCATTTTAGCTCATTTTGTTCTGAGAGATGACAAATAATTGCATCAGATGCAAAGGATATAATGAATTTATTTGGTCTAAAAATGAAAATATTGGTAATTTTGTTTTCTATAACTTGAAAATTACAAACATTACAGGTCTTTTAGGCATCATTTTTCTCTCTATAAAGAGATTTGACAGGTAAACACACCTAATCTGAGGGAGAAACTGTAAAACTTCTTGAGCTTGATGACCAGCGGGCAGACGGAGTTCCAGGCTCGCTCCTGCAGCATCAGGTCGTTGGGATTTTGAATCGCCTGGAAAGAAGAAGAGCGCGGTTTGCATGCATCTTTTTCTTTTCTTTATTTTTTTTTAAGATCTGAAACATGCGTGTGTTTTTGTACATCTCTGATCTCCTGGCCCGCCCCTTTGTACGCCTGCAGCCCAGCCAGGATGCTCTCAGACTCCTGCAGGACCGAGTTCACCTGGTTCCACACCTCCCGCTCTCCCTCTGTCGGCTGTGCATCTGACGAAGGCAAACACAGGTAAATCTGAGCTCATGCAATGTTTCTGAATCATCAATGCAAAAACAAGCCAGAATCATTTATAACTTGTAACTAAACTCGGCCCAGAAGGTAAAGAAATTAGTGTTTGGTGGATTATTTCTTTATTATAATGATGCTTCTCAGTAATACATCCGATACTGTTGAAAAGTCTGTTTATTTCTCTTTTTAATGGAGCCACATTTGTATAAAAAAAGTGTTTGTGGGATGAGCAGAAGAGTTGAGTCCTTACAAATGTGGCTCCATTTTATAGGTAAATAAACAGATTTTCCAACAATATAATATTTATAATTAAGAAGCATTGTTACAACAAAGAAATTATCCACAAAACGCTCATTTTCTTACCATCTGTGCCAGGTTTACACAATACAGACAGCATTTTTAAAAGTTATAAGAACTTATTTTTAATACTTGAGGAAAATCATAATATCTATTTATCAATCTGAAACAGAAAATCCATCTTTAAGGGAAGAAAAGATGAGAAAAAGCAGAAACATTCAACATGAAGGATGTGTGAAGGAATAGGGACAAATAGTTACACCACATAACTGCATCATCAGTCAAATATTAACTGTTGCTTCAACACTTTTAATGATAAAACAAATGTGAATTAAAAACATTTATACCATAATTTCCAATTACGTTTATCTCATATTTAATTTTTTTTTAATGCGTTTCAGTGAAATGTATTGCGAAATCACTGTCTTTATTCAAATATTTACAGAGTTTTTATATTTATTTTTCTATCAAAGTGGATTCAGCCATTTATATTTCACAATATATCATTTATCCTGGTAAAGTCATGCATTACGCATGGAGAAATTAACTTCTGGGGCTTCCAATCTTGCAATATTTCAATATTTGACTGAAAAAGCTGCGGAAATCTTTTACAACACAGATGCAGGTCCTGCAGAAGCTCCTATATGAGACGTGTGTGTTTTTATATTTAGTAAACTTGCAATGATGCATGAGTTTGTCAGGTTTATATCATCATGTCTGTATGAAACCCAGAACACAGGCTTTGTGTCATCACCACAGAGAGTCACACTTACTATAACAGCTCTAAATATAGAGCATCTCTGACATTAAAACTATGTCTGGGGTCTGTTTTGCATTTCAAAAACCTTCCACTCCCATCATTTCCTCTTTGCTGAATAAACAAAGCCTGAGGTTGGAGCAGCAGAAAGGCCACAGAGGAGGTGTATTGTGTTTTTCTTTTGCAGGAGGTCACAGCAAAACGGTTTATTCTAGCCGCCACGTCCTTATTCTGTGTGTTTGTGTTCCTTCTGCAGAATCTGCACAACAAACGGGACTTTAAGCAAAAAGAAGGTGGCAGATGAATGACGTCTCAGATACGTCCCACAGGGGCTCGCATGCAGGCAGCACAGGTCAGGGGTCAGATTCATTCTTCAACTTGGAACAAAGAAAGAGCTTGCCATCTTCAAACCATACTGAAATCAATCATGAATCATAAAATCTTTCAGACGCAACATTAGAAATTCAAAGGATGACCCCTGACCGGCCAAGTTGAAGGAGAAATGACCAGAGAAGGGAGGGAGGGGGGGGGTGTCCAGTAGAGGTTCAGGCATTAGCTGAGCTCACTTTCAAAGTCAAGGAAAAAGTTTGGCCCCTGTTCAAGCTCTGTGCAAGTGAGCACTTTTAACAGATTCCCCATTTGGTTTCTGCAAGACAGAGAAGAAAAGGAAGAGAGGAGAAGCACAAGTGATGTTAAAAAGTCATAAAAAGTTATCTGAACAGAGCTGACAGAGCAGGAGGTCGTAACCGCGCAGAGGAAACGGCGAAGCGGGAGAGAGCAGAGCGGCTTCGTCACAAAGACAAGAGACAGAAAGGAAGTGCCTCCTTCCCTCCCACACATCTCTCCAGGTTGTCTTCCACTTGCATGACACACTTACTTTCAAAGTCCAGGAAAAAGTGTGGATAGTTCTCTATTTCCCTTGTTAGGACTTTTAGCAGGTTACCCATCCCAGCAAACCTAATGGTCAGAGCACAGTGGTTAAGCAAACCCAAGAGTACATACCGTCCACTTCACACATTTACATCTGACGGGTAGTTCAATGACCTGCAAGCTGAGCATCAACACATATCTATAACAAACCAAAGATGGTTCTTATATTTAGATTCACATCCATTTTAGACCCATTTTAGCCATGTATCGTGTGTAATGATGTGATGTAGGGACATGGTGCCATTCTAAGTCCCCACTTTGAGAAAATGTTACAGGAATCATTGCTCATAACCATACAGTTGTACTTTTGTCCACTGAAGCACATATATGTTGAGTCTCTCTGTAAATACCGAACTTCTTACATAAAAACAATTAATAAATAAATGAAGAAATTAAGAAATAATAGTAAATATGAAGGAATGAGAAAGTAAGAAAATTGAAGAAAATTTATTAAGTATTTTTAAAAAAGATGAAAAATTCAAGCTCTGAATGAATAAGTGATAGATAATGCATTGTGTCCTTTTTTTGTGATAAAAATATACATAAAAATGTAAATTAAAAAAAAACCTGCAGATATAATGAAGAAAAATTTCTTGAAACATGCACAATCATTTTTTTAACACAATTTTTTAATATTTTAATTGATTTTTATTTTTCAATACATAATAAGGAAAAAACCAACATACTTAAAGGTCATAACTTGACTAAATCATTGTTTGATCCTCAATTGATCGATGGACTATTCAACATCAAATGTTCAGAAAAAGTTTTAAACAAAACTAGCTTAAGAAAGCTTAAAAAAGTTTCTTCTTTTTTTTTTTTTTTACCAAGAGTTCAGAATCAAAAGATCTAACTTTCACAAATATGATAAAACGATTAGTAACACAGGGTAGCAGCTATGGATATAAAGCTCAGAATTTGAGCAATTTATTTAAAAAAATACATTAAATATTTAATTCTAGGTCATTATATCTGCATCAGCTCTCTTTCTCTCATTTAAATCATTGTGAGATCATTAGAAATAAAACTGAAGCTTCTTTACATGTTTACACTGAATGAGTAAAATTTTATTCTTTGCCTTGACAGCTGTGACTACATCCAAGTTTCTTGGTCGGTAAAGAGGCTGAGGAAGCAAAAAAAAACTCTCCCACCCTGACTGAACAGAACCCCAGAGCTTCTGACCCGGCTGCTCAGCTCTGGTGGATCCGGGCCTTTCTAAACGCAGCCCTAAATTACAGCTACGCTCCACAAAGCTTTTACTGGCGGCAACAAGCAGAGTGTAGGTAGTAATTTCCAGGGGAAAAGTCGACCTCCCCGGGCATGGAAGGTGGTCATAAACTCTGTAATCATAGCAGGGATTAAACGTACAGTAGCATAATGTGGGGCCGTGATTACATTTAAGGGTTGAGCTTCACAGTACATGGAGGAGAACGGCATAACAAAGCTGACCTCAAACGGAAAAAGGAGACGTCTAAACATAAAATGAAGTAAGTAAGTAGAAAAAATATCTTTTAATAGGTAAATTCACACCAAAAAAGAATAATTGATCTCACATTCAGAGTTCCATCTTCCCTAGATTTAAGTCGGAGTGGAGCTGCAACAAAAGAGGCATTGTGCTGCAGCGTGCGCATGATAATCACACTGCATCGCCTCCAGCCAGAAGACAACTTTCCTTTTTTTTTCTTTTCTCGCATTCATTTCTCAGAGATTCAGATATAAACCAGACAATCCTGATGATAACAGGCTGAATTTCTATCCCACAGCAGCAGCTTTAATCCTGAATAGGTTAAAAATGTTTAAATATGTGGGATTTATCACTTAAAGCCGCTCTGGTTCGGTCTGAGTTAAACACCTGGACACACCAGCAGGGGGCAGCCTTGCTCTGCTTTTCAATTTTCCCAACAGGGAGGGAAGTTAGATGGCAGAAGTAACCTGGAGCATGAACTGTGACACTTTCACTCTTTTTTTCTCTTTCTTGGTAATCCCTGGCCTGCATCGACAAGTTCCTTAATAGCCTCTAACCACTCTCTCTAACACTGGTTTTACTACCTTTATCTGGCTGCTTAGCATCAAAACTGAAAGTTCTACAGGGGATGAAGAACCTAATTTTCCTAAAAGTGCTTTTTTATTTACAATATCTTCAGTTTATAAGTAAATGTGTCCATTTTCACTAATTTTGAAAGATTCTAGGTAGAAATTTACTGAAGTTGTCATACTGATTGACCACTGTGCATCTTTGAGCAAGCTAAAAAAGTGCAAGTAATCCAATTAGTTTGACAGTGATGGGGGAAAAAATGAATGAGGTCATCTTAGGCTACTGTTCATATAATGTTGTAACGCCAACATCTGTTTTATTTACATTTGAAAACAGCGATCAGAGTAACAAGGACAGGGAAAATCACCTCTGGCAGCTTTATCTTCTCCTTGTTGTTTCTCAAGCACACAACATGGAAATGAAACAACCAGAGGAATGTGCAGCAAAAAAGAAAAAAGCATTGTGACATAAACACTGCTGGTTGCTCTATTCATTTCTGACTTAGTATTTATCAATAAGTAAGTTATAAAGAGGAATATCTTTCCTCGTAATGTTATGGTGAAGGATTAGAGCATTAGTCACGGCTGGACGCGCCTTATGATCCGACATCAAAGCACACGTGAAACTCTGCGTTTGTATGTTTTGCTTCATGTGTAATACGCTCACATGCAAGCGAGAAAAAGTGATGTATGGCCTGTGACAAGATAAATCCAGCTGAATATCTGCTGAGCTACTTTGCTACATGAGACTTTCTCGCCTTCAGCCTTCATTCTTATTATCAGAGACAGGGAAAATACTCTGGGAATTCTCCTGTCGACTCAGTTCCTCTTTCACAGACGCTCAGCTACGTGGCCTTGAATGAGGGTGGAAACTTTAGCTTTCCTCTTTCTCAGAGTATTTATCATCAGCTGGTTAATTTAAAGAGGAATGCTACAAATAGTGCATAGAAGGGTATTTTTTGCAAGAAATGGGCCAATGGTGGGAATTTAAACGAAATATAAACCCCAGACAAAAACATTTTCCTTCACACAAAGTCCTGGTTTAAAAATAAAAAATCTGAAAAAATAAAATAAAAATGAACAAGAAAATAAAAGTGAAACCAAGCACAAAAATAAAAATGAACTAAAATCAAAATAGACTGAAAAATAAAAATGGGAAAAAACAAAGAATTAAATATAAAGGTAAGAAGTTGAATCCAAATCCATTTCACTGTTTAACTCTAAAAATAGTTAAATAAAAATGAAACAAAAATATAGAAATACTTAATAAAATAAAAATTGAGAATTGA
>JAVQJG010086849.1:0-39391 GCA_036024015.1 Craterocephalus amniculus | reverse complement strand
AGTCATGAGAATGTATTTTAATTATGGTTCAACAGAAATATTTTTTTTAAAAACAAGCAAAAAATGTGAGAAATTAATATAAGTTACATCACTCATTAGCTAATATTTTGTTGAACGAGGCAAATAGCAAATAATTTGTTCAGCTCAGGTGGGGGAGCAGCTTTCCTAGCATTAAGAGAGAGCAGATGCACTGTTGGGCTGGGGGCAACCTACTGAGGGATTTGTCGTTCAAATCATAAAGCAAGGAGAAAAAATGATAGTGAAAAGGAAATGGGGAGTAGAAATATGAAACCCGAGGAGTAGAACAGTCCGACTAACATTGTCTGCTCTTCTCTTTGCAGTTCGCAGAAAAAGGATGAGCACTGAAGGAATTAGAAAGGAGAAGAGGAATCATGATGGATGAATTATTTAAATAATTTTCAAGTTTTTAACAATTCATTCAGGTCTCACACACCAATACTTTTAGACTAAAGTCAAATGCAAGGTCATGTTTCCTGTTGGAATCTGTCTAAAATCGGGTCATGTTGCAGAACAACAGTGTAGCAGACTATTATCATAAATGCCACTAATAGAGAATGCATATTAGTATGTTTTCTGGCCTTTTGTTTGCAGTTATAGCAAGGATGGCTCAGTGAACTTGTACATTGTGATGAAGAATTATGACTCATAAGTCAGTGGTATGATTAAATCTAATGATTTTGATCAATCGATTCAGGACCTGAACATCACCGGCTTAGGCCATGGCTGCCCAAGTCCAGTACTCAAGAGCTAATATCCTGCAACTTATAGATCCATCCCTTCTCTAAAACACCTGAATATAATGACTGAATTCCGTATCTGCATGTCATTCTGCTCTGCAGGAGACAGCATTTGACTTAGGTGTGTTTATGCATTAACACAGTTGCTCTTTAGGACTGGGCCAGAGCCCCCCTGGCTTAGGCTAGAGTATAATGTGAAGCCATATGTTTGAGAATCAGAGTTTAGCTGAAATGTCATGTAGCAGAACCATGAATCCCAGGTAGGCCTAAAAACAACAACTATGCAAATAACTCAAAAAGATATAAATCAGACAATAACTTATCGCTACTAAAGTAAATTTGAATGATTCTTAACTGGGGGTATACAATGATGTGAAAATACTACTTCTATTTTGCCATACTTTTAATTCAGTAAATAATGACTGTAGATATCACATGGCTGCAGCACACAGCCCCCCTGTTTACAGTCGCGCGCCCCTCCCCCTTGACTGAACGGAACCGCGCCCACTTCTTGCTGCTGGGAAAACTGCGCTCTGCGTCACGAGGCAGACGAGCCAAAACAGGCTAAAAAGAGCATCTGCAACAAGCAGTCACTGTTAACAGAGACGTGTTTGTTCTTAAAAGCTGGGACTTTAAAGCATAGTCAGGTGTTTTAGTGACCCCCAGTCATGGATTTAGACGACGAAGTCGTTGCAATGAAAGACTCTGGAAAGCGAGACAATCGTCAATCAGGTAGCAGTTGCTCTCTTACCAACAATAATATATCTGTTATAACAAGATTTATCGATAGCAGTGCTTTTACAAATCTACTTTAACTTATTGCTTCCTAAAGATCGTTTGTACCTCAAAACGACGCGAAAGTCTTAATTTTGTGTCAACTTAATCCTTTGCTTTACACGCTAGCTTATTGTTGTTTATAACGAGCTAGCTAACGTTTAACGAGCGTGCAGCTCACGCGAGTAAAAAAAAAAGCTGTCAATAAACAACAAATAGCCTTGTTACTGCACTCATTTAGCTATCTTGATTCATACATATTCACTAGAGAGGTTTAAAAACAGCCTCTTGTGTGGATGAGTGACTCGAATCCATAATAGGAGAGTGAATTGTTTTAAAATGTAGGTTAATATTTCTTTAAAAGCAAGCCGAGGTGTCACTGTTTACGGGTGGGATTAGTTTGTGAGCCCTGTGGTAATCACTATTAATTATGTAAGAGACGTCTGCAAGTAGTTTAGAGCTATTATGGTAATCTATGGCAGCTACTTTAGAGCTTAAGTATCTATGGCATGTATCCTTCACTGGGACATAGATCAGTGCCCCTTTGTAACTTCACTGTACACCTTTTTTTTTTTTAACTTCTCACTTTGTCTGTAGGTCAAGGCAGATATGGTTTACATGAAGTTGAAGGTATGGATTTCAGTCCATGGTTGCATGCCATTATCAATAAATCTGATTCAGAGTGTAGTAACAGTCTAACAACAGATAACTAATTTTTTTCATCTTTAGGTGGGTAGAAGTTGTATTAAATCTCACTAACAGATTTAACTTCAGGACGGAGCAAAACTATCCTGCATGAATCTGGACTTGAAAGAGTTTTCGGATCTTCAGTCATTCAGATGAGGATGAATTAAACTGCATGTGTTGATCTTCTGTCTTCCAGCTTTGGAGAACACAGACACTGACATTGGTGTATGTGGGTGGCTGCTGGTTTTGCTCTCCATTTTGCTCATGCTGGTTACCCTGCCCCTCTCCATCTGGATGTGTATTAAGGTTATTTTTTTAATCTTTAAACTTGAATCTGTCTGAATATCAACCATTGAATTCAGTGGAAAACAATTATGCTACACGTAGACTTAAATATTACCTTTTGTGCTTGCAAATGGTAAAATATGAGAAAGAACAGAGTTAAAAAAGGAAATGTTTTGCTCTCTGCAGATTGTGAAGGAGTATGAGCGAGCAATTATCTTTCGCCTCGGGCGTATTTTGCGAGGAGGAGCCAAAGGACCAGGTCAGGAACCTTTCTAAAATGACATTTCACATCTTTTTTTGTCTCTTTATATTACATTTGACCAAAATGTGTATCTATCAGTTAGTTTCTAACACAAACAAATTTTTTTATTCACTCTGAAGATGATGAAATTTGTGGGAAAAATATGTATTGTCATAACATTTAGATTGAGTTTAAACTAGATAGATGCTGTTTATTTGAGACATTTTTTGCCTTCTGTGAAGCTGATTAGTGGGTGAGATTTTGCTAATGGCAGGCTGCTTCTTCAAAGGACCTAGAGGAAACTGAGTATTGATTCTCGGGTGTGGTGCCACCACTGAAAATAGCAGTAAGGGGTCACATGACTACTGCTTCTGCTGGTCCTTCATCTGTGATGCACTCAATTCACTTAGACTAGATGGCTTTGTTTCTTCGTCTGTCTAATGACATGAGTTGCTATGACGACTGCCTGGCTCAAGTAGCAGTGCTGAGATATGGTATACAGATCAGTCTGTATTTAGACAGGAGAGAAATGGATTGTGGTTCAGCTGCACTTCAGTGGGCTTGAAATGAAACTATGCCTGCTTGGCTGTAATTTAGACTCATGTTTATGTTTGCATTTGTTTAGGTTTAGCAGCAGACATCATTTTTTCTTACACAATTCTCATGGGAGGTGTACAGTTACAGTGTAAATGTGTGGAGGCAATGTAAGAGTATTTCAGGGCTGGTTTGCCTTCAGTCCTGCCTGAAATTCTTAAATTGTAACGTTTACTTGGACTGTCAATGGTTCAAGACAAGTCCTCAAGTTTGATCTGATTTTTAGCATCATACTCCTCTTGGATGGAGTTTATTTTTAAGTTTGGATTTCTGTTTTGCATTTAGGAAAAATATAAACAAAACCTAAAACAAAAAGTCAGGATTTTGTGTCAGATGTTAAAGCGTTACTTAAATGATTTGAGTCCAGTATTGAATTAAAAGTGTTTAAACCTGTTTAATTTAAACCTGAAGAGAAAACACAAATCTAATTTTCTCTATTGTTTTTTTTTAATTTTTTACCACCATTAGCTTTTGCTGTGGCTTATTGATGGCTGTGGTGGTCAATCCATGTGTGTTAATGATTTCCCATCCTACCCAGGTCACCTTTTCTTCAACTGAGCCTGATGAATCTTGACTGTGTCTTCTTGGAATAATAATAATACATCTGTTTATAGAAAATCCAAGGTAATTCGGGTAGTTGTCTGACTTCATTGTTGTGACACAGAATACTCAAATTGACCAAACTGCAACATCGGCTAAGACTGCTCCTATAGGCTTGTATGGTCGGGCATCTGGGAAAACTTGAATGGGCTTCACATTCCCCAAGGGTGTGAAGCCTATCTGAGGATATGAGGGAGAGTAAGTCACACTTTCTCTGCAGTTTTGCACAAAGACCCAGTTACTCTGTCCTCTTTGTGCTGCAGCTGCCTCCTTTCCCCCTCCTTCTCACCGGCTGTGATAAAGTGGATATAATAAGCGAGTGTGTGAAATGAAACGCAACGCAAATCGGATGTAAACATATTTGAGGCTTAGATAAAGCAGAATCACAACAGGACTTGTTTCAACTCTCAACACGCAGATCCTACTGTTGCACAGGAGAGCCGACATGAAATAAGTCTGCAGCAAGTGGATTTAGTAAAACACTGGATACTGCAGGTGTGTAACCTGGATCAGAAGCTGTGTAACATTTCAGTTCATCAATCTCGCAATTTCTATTAAAAACTGATTAATTCAAAGACTGATATAGAAATGAAGAAATAAATCGTGTGCATCTCTGCTGGTATTCGATGGTGTGTGCACCCAAGAAGTTGGGAACGTTCACATGATTAACTAATGATTAACGGTATGGACACATTTTGGAGCAATATATTCTGCAAGTTTCTTGCAAGTTCATCCTGTCACCGCATGAAACTGATAGATTTCAAAGAACTTGGCCTAATCAGCAAGTCATTTGTTGTTGTCATAAACTAAAGCACAGATACTGTTCCCCCCAAAATCCTTAGGATCATCTGACATTTACCTCACTGCCAAACCATGTGGCAAATCCTTCGTAAGCCCTCTTATTCATCATGTGGGGACTGAATAGCTTAACTGTTTAGTAGCAATCCATAGTTATTGAGATATTCCGCTCCGTACCAAAGTTATGAACAAAGTGATCTGCAGTCCTGCTTTGCTGTCCCTAGAGCCGTGGTAACATGGAGCGGGAATAATAATATATAAACATGGGAAAAAGGACACGAGAAGAGGGAGGGGTGTGTCCTGCTTTAAGAAATAATCTCCCATGAGGTATAATTTACATACATCTCATCACTCCATGTCGCTTTCTCTGATTTCTTGTTCAAGTAGATCTAAAAACCTCTCATTGTCCTATCAGACTCGTGAAATGTGACTCCTCAAAGACCCCGGAGACCCTGACCATGACTGCACCAGGTTAATAATAGCTATCTGCCGGCAAACCTCACATTCTTTATGAGCTGAAGGCGTCGGTGCCAAAGTTGACTTTCCCTCCTAGCTGTCCCCTCTCGATCTGCAACAGCTGTTCTGCACAAGTGGCTTCATGCATGTTGTGATGTTTTTTTGAAAAGATGGCTGGATATAGAATAAGATTCTTTCTGCAGTGGTACAGATTGATGTTAATTGATTGCCACGTCTATATGGAGAATTTTCCACTACATCACACAGCTCCTGACAGGCAGCATCAAAACAGTCGAGGTCTTTTTATTTGTATAACAAAGACTAAAATCTGAGTGCTGGAAATGTCACCGGGCAGCTGCTGTCATCTTAATTCCCCCCTCCTGAGCGATGGTTGGGATCTCGCCGTTTAAATTGACAAAATCTTGACGGGAAATGTAGCCAGCCCATCTCTTGCTGATGCTGTATTAATGTTTGCTAAATGATTGCACACCTAAGCACATGTCTGTTTCACTCAGGCACATGCACTAATTCAATCAGAGAGACTCGAAACAGACCAAACGAAGCCGCAAACGACCACAGCTTTGCCTCACTGTGGGCACAGCTGCAGTCTTATGAAGAGAGCTCGGCTGGTCCTCCTGCCAGAATTTCACTCATCGGGGTGTTTCCAAACATTTGCAAAAACAGCTCCCTCATCATTGTGTTTGCTTTAGTATCGATTCAAACTGTTTGATTTCTTGTGATTCTGCAGGTTTGTTTTTCATCTTGCCATGCACCGACAGTTTTATTAATGTGGACATGCGCACCATCACCTTCGACATCCCACCGCAAGAGGTTTGACATGCACTCTTCAAGTTTAGTTAAACAGATACTTTATCAACTTGACATCAATTCAATTTACAACCAGATAATTGAGCAGATTTTTTAATAACCTGTAAGACATTTCCCACTGTACATCATCATCCTTTCAGTTTGATGCTTGCTAATGTAATTATCCTTCTTATAGGTCTTGACCAAAGACTCTGTGACAGTGAGCGTGGATGGTGTGGTTTACTACCGGGTCCAGAATGCCACTCTGGCTGTGGCTAACATCACCAATGCAGACGCCGCTACCCGCTTGTTGGCTCAGACCACTCTGAGGAACGTCCTGGGTACCAAGAACCTGGCAGAGATCCTCTCCGACCGCGAGGAGATCGCACACAGCATGCAGGTACACGGTTGTACTACGTGCATTTCTTCCATGTGTTTGAAGTTAAAGTTATGAAAAAGAACCAAGATTAATAAGACTTAGAAGCCTGAATGTGCTTTAATGACCCTCTTCTTCTAGAATAAGGATCATTTAGATGAGAAACACCAAATGCTTAAACATCCTCGGGTATTTCTCTGGATCTTCTGCATGTCCACTGAGGTCTAAGCACATTGTAAATTGGGGAAATGTCTTTCCTATCAGGAGCATGATGGTTTCAGTACTGGACAGCTTTGACTGTTTGTTACTTTGATTGTTTCACAGTGGTTTCTGTAGGAGGCTGACATTTAAGTCGACCCATTTTACAAGCTGTGCTCTGGTCTAAGTGTGAAACCACTGGGAAAAGCGGAGAAAGGTGCTAGCCTTAACCCGGTTATTCTGAGTAGTCTTTTGGTTAAAGTGTCTGCAGTGCAGCTCTGCTGAGTCTCTCCTTCCTGCCGTGGAAACTTCAGTGGGCTTGGGAAGTTTTCTGTGGTCATATTTGAAACTTTGGGGTCTGTTAGAGGTCCCATGTCATGTATTATGTGTTGCATCTTGCAATGCTAAAGCAGTGTATTATCAATTTAAGGATTTAAGGTGGTTTAATCAAAGGTGCATAACTAATGCACGGTAACAGTAATTTATGCAAAAGGACCTTTATTTAGTCAATGGTTTTAAATTTGCACATGAATTTGCAATATTGTCACTACTGAGTCATAGTTCCCAGATTTCTATGCGTGATAAAATTGGCATAGTAACAGATGCTAGACTGGGCACGTTATCCATAGCAACCGCTTTAAAAGCAAAGCTTTTTGCATTAAAAGCAGCGAGTTGTGATTATCCCAGCGTGAGAGTGTGTGGCTAATTTGGTATGTAGTCTGATAAATGGATGCAATGAGAAGCTAGTGAAAACCTCAAGCTTTCAGGGGGATTTATTCTTTCTCAGTTGGCACTGTTTCACACTTCCCACGCCTGCACCTGTTAATACAGGAGTAATCTGTAATCTGTAAAGTTTCCAAACTACCGACATAAGATGTCTTTCTGTCATCCTTAGTTGCCGTTTCAGCATCATGTTCCAGATCGGATTTTGGCTTGAACGTGTTAAGTGATGCAGCTTTTGTCTGAGGTATTCCTCTGTTTGCCAGCTGCTGTAGAAAAACAAGCCTTATTCTGAAATAGGGCTTTCCCGATCCGAGTATCGATACCGATACCCAGTATTGGGTATCTGTGCAGATACCAACAAAAAAACAAGGATTGGACAGTATTGGCATGCGTTAAAATATGCCGATACCGTTGCTGATACCAGGTGATCAAGATTTTCTATCCAGCCCTTTCATCTGACCTGCTTGGTACACCCTATAGTTCATTTACTCTGGTTGTTTTTTTCTTAAAACAGAAATATGAAATGTGCCATGTGTTACACACAGTTTATAGATTTATTTTAAATTAACTCATTGGTTAATAATTAACGAGTCCATTAGTCCACCTTCTGTTGTGGACTTTATCAGTTACACCTTAAGGTTTGACACAATAGTTAGTTTGCTCATAACAAAATGTAAGTATCGGTATCGGGTATCGGCCGATACTCAACCCTCTGTATCTGTATCGGTATCGGAAGTGAAAAAGTGGTATTGGGACAGCACTATTCTGAAATAATGAATATGTTTGAAGTTCTGGTTGATAAAAAGCTAATCTGCAGGTTTCTACAGATTAAAAGTCGAATGAATAAAAATAAAGAAACAGGTTCATTTCTAACTAATGCCAGTGTTACTGCTGTAAGCCAAATAAGTCATATCAGCCACCACGGTTTACTTTACTGGAACAGAAGTTAATAAAATGAGGCATAATAACCACGTTCTGCAGAGCCTTATTGTAGATGAGAAAATGCGGCTGTCACCTGAACTGTCAGCTTCAAACTGTAGTTAAAACACATGTCGAGAGTAAACCAAGAATTTAAGTAATGCTGTTTCCCCGTGTTGGACCCAGCTTTTAGTTTGCTTTTCACTTAAATAATTAATTTATTCATGAAAATTTTACTCCCAGTTTATGCTGAGCTTCTGTAAAAAATGAATTATTTATTTCTTTGTAGACCCAGTCAGAGCGTTTGTACAGTAAGTGATCAGTTGGTGTGGCTGCATTCATGTGAATTTTCCAGATGACCAATTTTACTCCTTTTAGAAGCTTTATTTTAAAAAAGGTATATAAATAAAAAAGCCTTGAGCTGATGTGTTTATATTTTTCTGTTTGTACCTTCATACTATTCTTGGCCAACTTTAACAGGACCCAGCTCTGCAGATGAAAACCTCCAGCTGTCATTACAGTAAAAGTGAAGTCAAGATGCTCACTTGTTGTCTAAAATGACATTTTATTACTAATGAGCATAAAGTTTGAGCGTCTTTGTTCTTACTGTGCCTTGTTCTTGTGGCTGCTAATGATTAAACTCAACATAGTGGCCACCATCTGGTTTGGTGGAGGGTTTAGTTAGCCAGCTTTAGGACAATGACCTGTCTTTTGAATACATGGAAATCATTCGGGAGTTCAGCTGTGCATCATATTTGTTTACTCCTGAAGCAGACTGGAGGTTTTTAAGGTGTTCTGTCATCTGAAATGTGTCTGTTTATTATAAACTCTTTAGAATCCAGTGCAATGCCCGGTTGGCTTGAATGGGCTTTATGATGACTGCTGTCATGAGCAGCAAATACTTGAACTAATTTTACTTTTCTTCTGTTGTCAAGTTCTGGTGAGTCTTTGTGAATTGTAGCTTCAGCTTCCTGTTCGTAGCTGATAGGAGCAGCGACCGGCGGTAGCCCATCTGCTTCAAGGTTGAACATGTATGTTTGGAGATGGTATTCTGAATACCATGGTTAAACCAGTTACTGTTTCTTCTCTATCATCTCCAACCAGTCCTCCCATTGGCCTCGGACATAAAAAAGGCATTGGATTCTAGAGAATTGCCTCTCAGTAGATGACGGTTGTGTGTGAAAGTCCCAGTAAAAGAGCAGTTTGTGACCAACAACCATGTCACGTTCAAAGCCCTTAAATATCCTTTTCCTTCATCCTGATGCTTAGCTTGAACTTCAGCAAGTCGTCTTCACCATGTCTACATGACAAGATGCATGAGTTGCCGTCAAACTATTGGCTGATTGTTACTTGTCTTAACAAATGAACCTCATTAAGGGCCCGGCGAGTGTATTATCTAGCACAGCGTCTATCAATTGTCATCAACCTCATTGCAAGTCTGTTAACGAGCCATTCACTTCAACCAAGTGTGTTAAAGTGCAGAAACGTCTAAAACAGAACTGAGAGAGACTGATCCAGCATACATCGTCTAAAAAAGGAGTTACAGTCTCATCATTTCATTTTCCCAAGTGAAGCTTTGCAGAAGATCATCTTTACAATTCTAGGTTGAGATTTGTAAACGTGCTCCCTTTCCTTTCATTTATATCTTCTTTATAATATATATTTATGATTATATGTACATATTATTGTTTAGGCTGTATATTGTACATATAATTTATTATTGTGTATTAACTGTAGTAACTGTTATTTTATGGCTGTATTGTCATAGTAAAGGCTTTCCATGTGAGGGTTGTGGTGCGTGGTTCAGCTCCCTCTGCTGGGCATTTTTTAAAAATGCACCAAAGTGGATTTTGAAATATGAAGTTCGGTGTTTTCTCATTTAAATGTTTGACCATCTCTCTAACAAATAGAAGATGATTTTTATGACGTGGCTCCAGATTATCACATAGCTATGAGGAATCTCAAATGGAGTCTTAGATGGATTAGCACCAACCGTTTATTGTGTCCCTGTCCCTTCAGACCACTCTGGATGATGCCACCGATGCCTGGGGGATCAAGGTGGAGCGGGTGGAAATCAAAGATGTGAAGCTTCCTGTCCAGCTCCAGAGAGCCATGGCCGCTGAGGCTGAAGCTACCCGAGAGGCCAGAGCAAAGGTAAGGTGGATCTGATTTAAGGGTGAACGTCCTCTCAGCTGTCAGGATGCACAATGATGACAAAAACCAAAAAAGAGGTAAAGTCTTTTTGTGAAATTAAAGTTGTTATAGGAATAGTTTAATAAGTTTAAGAGTCTTCTCTCCTCTCGTTTCATCTGGCATGATAAATACACTGAATTAACATGTAATTACATAAGTATTTGTTTGTGTCAGTATTATTTCTGAAAGGATTTTGATGTCAGTGATCCTCAGCTCCACAGGTCTAATCCTGCGGAACAATATCAGATCCCAGGGTATCTTTAGTGTGAAAACGAGGGGGTTAAGATGATTTAAAAATCAAACAAAGATATCCACCCCAAGCGGGTGAAAAGAATAAATTTCCCAGTAAGGACTGAATTCAGTGCCAGTGTAGAGGCTTCTTCCACCGGGACGAGGGATCAAGGCCCTCTTTGCTTCTATTTCCTTCTCAAGGTGATTGCAGCGGAGGGGGAGATGAATGCGTCACGGGCGCTGAAGGAGGCCTCCCTGGTGATCGCCGAGTCTCCGTCTGCCCTGCAGCTGCGTTACCTGCAGACCCTCAACACCATCGCTGCAGAGAAAAACTCCACCATCATCTTCCCGCTGCCGCTGGAGATGATGCAAGGCCTCATCAAACACTGAGGAGTCTGAGAAGGGATGATTGACATGCGCTCACACCCAACATGTATCACTTAAAACCCACATACAGATCTGTCAGGCATGTCTCTTTTACTGCAAACATTATTTTTTATTTGAATGTAATCCGTGTGCTTAACATTGTTTTAACTGAACTAGAGGTAAAAATTTGCTGTCAGACATTGTCTGACTCAGCTGAACGAAGGTTCACGACAGTCGGCCAGAGCCAGAGGTGCCAAACAGCCAGAAATTCTGCAGTAGTCAGCCTGATGGGCCTGCCAAAGAAACTCACCGCTTAGGGTCAGTCTGTTTGTGATGGAATCAGCTGTCAGCCAGAGGCAAGCTGCCCCGGCTTGAGCCAATAAATCTACGTTGGTCAGTTTTTGTCTGCACTGAAAAATGTTTACCTCTGTAAAACAGCCCTGAATGTGTTTAGTGCTGTGTATGAGGAACAACAGCAGCCATAGAGCAGCAGGTGGTTTAGCTTCTCCTGTATTTTGTGCTACAAAAAATCAGCCAAGGCTCCATGACTGTCATACGCCAAACTCCTGTTTTACATGTTAAAGGAAAGCGCCTGCTGGATAAGCCTGCATCTCTTCACACACACACACGCATTTCCCAGTCCTCGTTAGTCTCATATCTCCCAGTTCTGTGATGCTACGAACACTGCCAGCTTCATCCTGCTCAAATTGTTTTTACCTTTTTTCCCCATTATATCCATATTCTGCTGCAGTGGCTCCAATGCCAGTCACAACAGCCTCAGCCAGTATGTCCTGTTTGACTCACCGTATCAAAGATGAACACCCAGACAAGCGCTGTTACAGTACATGTTCCATTTAGCTACAAATAAATACTGACATGCTGCCATTGAGGCCTTTTAACAGTCAGATGATGTAAAAACTAGCAGAGCAAAGGAGAATCCGATTGCGACATCAGTTCATCGAACTCTTGGCATCAGTTTTGCTTATTTGTTTTCCGTAGCTGCCATATGTTATTTAGTATTTAGGCTCTAAATTGTACTGAGGTGCAAAATATAATTTAATGCACTGAAAAAGGAAGTTATTATTTGTTTTCTGTTACAATATGTGAAAATTTAAAAACTTAATATAGTGAATGTGGTTCGTTATATTTTATGTTTGTTGAAAGATAGTATTTTTTTTAAATAAGTCTGATTGAGCCTAAAATTCTATAGTTGTTCCCTGTGTTTTGCTACAAATGGAAGAGGTTGTGTTACATCAGAATATATTGTTTCATCTCAATCGCTGGCAAACTTTATATTTGTAAGAACTGTATGGTTGTCCATTGAATTGATATGTTACTGTGATGACGTCGGATTTACACCCCTAGTAAAACTGTGTACGCTGCTGTTATCCTTCGGAGGAGTGTGGGAAGTAGGCACTGATAAAAGCATAAACTTGACTGACACATGTTTATAGTTCCTCCAGTCCTTAGATTATGAACTTGTATTGTCTTTTTTGTGTTAGTAGTCATGGTCTTTGTATGATGATCTATTCCAGGCACATGGCTGGTTGTAACATTTTTACTAAAAGATCTATGAATTCACACTATATGACATATTTAAAGTATGCAACTATTAAACATGAAGACAACAACATGCACACCATCAAAAAGCTGCAGTTAGAGCCAGTCTTGTGCCTTTTGTTTGTTTAAACATTCAGTTCTGCTTTTCCGATGAAGGACTTGCTAAACTCTCAGCCAGAGGCCTTAACTTTCGCCAAACATGCATCAGTACTCCTGTCACATCCTGTCCATGTCCATATGATATTCTTTTAAATGATTTATTTACTATTTCTAACAAGATTTTTATCAGACGCTCTGTTAGGGGATAACACAAGCCAAATATGAAACTTTTTTTGTAGCAATCCATATTGATATGTTAGATCTGTATTCTTTTTCCATTTATAGTGTTAGTACATGTACTTCATAGTTTTTCATAAATAGTATTGCTGTGAAATTTATTGTAGCTCAGTTATTTTCATGTATTGTTACATAAGGCTGTTACTACCTCTGTCCTTTAATGTTGTCGCCATAATAAGATTATTTAGCCTCACAACCTACGTTGACTTTATCATTTCTGCTCCAGAATGAAGGGAAATATAAAAACACACCCACCTCGCCAAATAATTGTTGTTGTTCTCTCTTTCTGGCAGCAGCAGTGCTCACAGATGTTACTTTTCTGAGCTTGCTTATCAATTATTCCATTTTAATAGGGCGATAACACAATTGCCTGAGTCTCACCTCTTAAAAGAAAAGTTGACGCAAAATAGTATTTCGAAGCTTTATTCAGGGTGACCAGCTAACAACATTTTTTGCACAGTTGGTTTTGTTATGATTATAACGTGGATACATATGAATACAGACTTCAAATAAAGATGGTATTCAAAAAAAATGTGTGTTTTATTTCATTGTCTCACACGTCAGGGTGGGAAATAAGCATCCATACAAGCAAAGATAGAAAATGCATAACCGGTTAAGTTTGGTTTAGTAAAAATAAAAAGAGTCGACTGATTCCTGTTTTTAAAAAAAGTTGACAAAACAGCAGAAAAGAAGTTTTCTGGGTGTGATTTGTGTGTCATCTCAAATATAATAAATACACAAGTGGTGTCTAAACTAAAGGTAAAAATAAATCACATGAACAAATCTTTTAACTGGAAAAGTACCTTTAAAAGAAAAAAAAAGGCAAACTTTCTGTAAATGATATTAAGGCATTGTTTCTGGTCCTAAACTGGTTTCTTGGCAGTGAGTTTTAGTAAAACATACCCACCTTTAAACTGTCTCTTCCGTATTGCTATATTTTTGTGATTTATAATTTTTTATTTTTATATTTAGTGCAAAACAAGCTAAATCTATCCCCAGGCCCTGTTTCTACTGGTTGGTTGCATAATTCATCCGAAGGCACTAATGTAACACGTGAAATAAAACCTAAATGAGGGTGAACTGGCAGATTTTAACTAAAGAACTGTTGCTATGTGAGTGATTGCAGCAGAGCAGAGGGGTCAAAGGTGAAGGCATCAGGTCAGGTGAGCGCTCACAGGGCCAGCTCTGCCATGGCGCGCTCCAAGGGGTCGCTGGTCCAGTAGTCGTGGTCCCAGCCCAGGAACCAGCCGGTGAACGTGGGCGGCTCGAAGCCCTGCTTGATTTTGACGATGGGTGTCCGGGAGTCTCTGTTGGCCGGGTCTGTCTCGATGTAACGGACAGCTGAGGTGGAAGAGGAGAAGCCTGCGTCAGTCGCAATGCGAAGACATTTGTTTGTAGCAGAGAGAGGTGGGATCTTTGTTGGAGTTTGTTACCCTTTTTATAGATACAGTGCATGGTAGAGGACTTCAGATAAAGTATTGTGTTCATGATATTGCATTTTACAGATACCAGTCATTTTCAGCTAATTTTGACTTAAAAACCTTTATTTATCCCCTGCAGGGAAAATACAGATGCTCATAGATATAGGATCAAAAGGCCTGTTCTGTCATGTACTGTACTTAATTAAAGGAGGTGTTCATAAAAAATATGCAAATCTGCACCCAAAACAGACCCAAAGGGTGGACTTTAAGTGTGTTTTGGATGCAGTTTTGAGCAAAATTACTGTTTTTTCTTTTTTTGGCCAATAATTCCATATAGCTTCTGTTTGAAAACACTAATAATGTTTTATATTTATAGGGTGCCACTCATCCTGGTATATAGGAGCGCAACATAGGGATAAAAATCAAAGCTCCAGTTTAACAAGATTAAAATGCCTCAGTGACCCTCACAAACCTGAAATTAGAAGAAACAGCTCAGACTGGCCCTTTATGGTGTGGGTAGCCAATGCCAATTCATAATTTTAAGCCTTAACTACCAGAAACAGCAATTAAAGATGGGTATTGTAAGTTGTTGTATTTGGAGAGAAATTCTAACGTTTTCCTTTTTTTATTACTGCTTATTCTCATGTGTAAATGACCCCCCGTGGTGTTAAATGAACATACATCAACAGATTAATACGTTTATATCTCCTTACCAGATGCCATGGCTTCAGTCTTCTCCTCCTCCTGGGCTTCATTTCCAATCCAGACAAACACCTTAACAAGGCAAAGGTTTATTTATGGTTGCTGATCTTGTTTTTAATTGGGAAAACACTGAATTAACACAGTTCAGCTAAAGAAATCATGATGTTAAAAAAAAAAAAAAAAAAAACATTTTACCTGCTCCCATGTGTCAAGGATCATGACATCATCAGTAGCAAGGTCATCTTGGGTCATCTCCCCAGGTACCTCTTCAATCTGAGAGCAGGAGAAAGATTTAGTGGTGTAGAGAAAACAAAGATCTTCAGGCAAATTTCTATTGAAGCCAAAAATATTATTATTATTTATTCATTATTTTATTCATTTATTTGAAGATTTAAAAGAGGAAAATGGAAGTCTATACAATGTCAATAAAATGGTCCCTGCAAGAATCATCTGGCCAGGAGTGGTAAGGAGGAGAAAAATCTCAAGACTTACGATAAAGTTTCCGGTCTTATTGGAGCAGGCAAACAGTCGGGGTGGATGAGCGTCCATCTTGTCCTTCAGTCTGGTGGAGGTGCGATATTCTGTCTTCCCACCCAGAACTTCCCAGAACTGGTCTATAACAATTATGGACATTTCATGTTATAGAATTTAGAATTTCTCACAAGTGCACATTGGAACAATGCCTCTTTTTTCAGGAATTGATGTATGTTCCTGAAACCTAAGGACCACTAAAAGTAGCCTATCCTGTGGTCATAAACAGACACAAAATGCCTGATATGTGCAAATATGTTGGATAGGGATTGAGGGAATCAAGAGGCCAAGTAAACATGTTAAAATCCCTGTCATGATGGAGGTGTTTCTTCTCAGGGAGTTTTAATCTCTTGATAACCTCTGCAAGCATGTCGTCTTCCCACAGAGCATCGCTCAGCCATATCTTTACAGCACTCACTAAAAACAGTAATCTACACAATGCAGAGGCATAACTAGATTTATGGGAGCAGTGGTCTGGTCACGGTGACAATAAACATCAACTTCAGCTGTTGAATTTTTAATATAATGGTTGATACAGCATGAAATGGGACTCTGGAATCTGGTTAGCTTAGCATTAAGGCTAATAGCACACATAAAACGCTGCTGTGCTTGGTAAAAATGCAACAAAAGCCTATAAAAAATCAACAATGACAAAAAATTTTATATAAAATTAGATTCTATCGGATTATGAGTGAGAGTAAGAAGCAAACAGCATGCAGAACAAAGTCGGTCTAAGGTGGCTAACTCTAGCTAACAGCTTGCTAAACAAGAGATTTTAGCATTAGCCAATCTTTTTGAGTTTTCTTGCCTTTACAACTCCTATAAAAATATTTGCTCCTTTAACTACTTAATTCATTTTCTATATAATATATTCTGCTAATCTAGCAGCTAAAGTCAGGTGGTTAACAGTACTATGCCTGAAGTGAAAATGTGACTAATGAGCATTTTACTAAACTTTTGTGTACAAATATGACAAAACTACACTGATAAAATAAGAGAACATTAACCAGCTGAATAGGTGGTTGGAGACATTATTTGTTTAAAGGGCCTTGAGATATTATTTTAGTTAAATGGCCAAAAACAGAAAAAATTCAGATCTTATAAATGTTCTGAAGATCTTTATTCCAAACATATTTTAACATTATATATAATTAATAGTATTTAAGTATTGAAATGTCTGATATGTGCAGATTTTTATGTGCAGCAACAATGGAAACATCCAGAATGAGAGTAAAATTGCCAATTAAAATTAACATTGTATTTGGAAACACTAACAATCTTGCATGTACCTGTACTTATCACATGCAAACAAAGCTAATTTATAATAGAGATCCAATGTTAAATTGGAAAACATTTTAAACCATCACAGACAAAATGTTGAATTTCTTATTTCTCTTAGAAGCCCTCAGCTGAGGCCAATCTTCAAACGGGAGTCTATAAAAAATTTAATCTGTCATGTTTTAGCCTGAGGTGTTTTTATATGTGAACTGGTTAGCAGCAAGTTTTCTCTCTTCTTTTACTTTAAAATAAAATTGCAAGCCCACTGGTAACATCTGAAGAGGTGATGCAATCAAGTTGCCTTTGTTTTAATATGGATGAACATAAGCACTTAGTTGCAATACAAAAAGAAAACTATTTAGCTGTGCTCTTTTAACAGCCAGACCACACTTTGTAGCAGATACAGATACTAAATATATAAAAGGTTGTTGGAGCTCAGTTTGAGTCAAAAGGCAAAGAAAAAACTAGATGAAGTGTCATCTGATTTCTCACCAGTCTCTCCTCCTTCAGGCAGCTCAGAGGCAGACACTCCCAGAATATCACACAGCAGCTGAGCTCCCTGTTTCTCTGTGTCGCTGGCACCCACTCCAACCCACAGGAAGCTGCCATCGGGGGTCACGAGGATGAAAACATCATTGGAGTTCAGGTTTGATGCCACTGCATCAAGCTGCACGGATAAAGAGAAACAGCAGATTAAGATCTTCAGAAACGGGATTTGCACTTAATAACTTTTATTAAAGGTTAGAAGATTTTATTTAAACGATTATAACTACTTCAATAACCTGCAGAGGACACATCCAGACAAGACCCAGACATGATTTCTTTGTTCTTTGTGCTGCTCTGAAGCCAGACTTTAATGTGGGTCAAGTAAACGCGGTAAGTTATTCTGCTAGTTTTAAACAGCTGAATGTTACCTTTGTAATAAAAATAATCACTTATTAAAATGTTCCTGGTATTCCTTATAACCTAAATATAGAATTAATAAAATAAGAAATAACAATATTTGAAAACATGAGTATCTTTAGTGCAGTGTATGAAGTTAAATGATGGAATTTGGGCCTAAACAGGAATAAATCTTTATATTTACTACACTAAAACTTGAAATGACTGAATATGTATATGCCTTAATCTGTTGTTTTAAGATATCAGTGATATTTACTGAAAAGATATAGACAAAATATGTGAAAAAGGCAAACATCATCACTTTTTTTCACATTCAGTAGTCTGATTGCCCAATATGACAGGAAATTAAGCATTGCAAGGTCACTCTGCTTAAAAACAAAATAATAATAAAAAAAATATATAGAAATTTAATGAAAAACAATTAAGTGTTTCAAAAAATATGAAATGAAATACATTACATTATAATTTACATAGAGAATAATTTCATACAAGAAAATTACTTTTATGCTCTCAAATATACATAAGGATAAATTAGGAATTTAAAAAATATATATAGATATGTAAATATCTCAAAAAATGGCTTCCAACGCACAAATCTCTCTGAAACAACATGCTTACAATCTGCACTCAAACATGAGCCAATGGTGTTTGAGGACTATTTTCAGCAGCAGATTAATACAGATCTAATATTTCTGCTAGTGTGTGCAGCAGCAGGCTGGCACATGTGAGATCGCCTCTAAAATAAACTTAACTCTCTAATGTGTGCTCATGCTAATTAAGAAGAATGCCTCGCTGTCGCTCACAATTGTGTTTCTGATCTTAGTAGAGCTCTGTGGCGCGAAGGAATCTGAGCAGACAGCACTTGTCAATGTTTGATTAGGCCTTTTCATGAGATAAGGTGGCGTGAAACTAACACAAAGAAAGTGTAATCTCTTACCTCCACGGCTCTGGTGTGTCCCGCAGAGTTGGAGCGCACCTGGAAGAGTCGGTTATCAGCCGGAGCAGACTGACCTCCGTCTCTGGAAGTTCCTCCCTTGTAAGCCACCATCGGCTTTCCTCCAAACAGGCTCATAAGATGGGATGGCTCCTTCCCCTGCACCACCCTCACCTGGTACACAAACACCCACAAATTAAAGCAGGGATAATAATCTGGTGGTTGTTTTTGTAGCACGAGTCAAATCACACAAAACTCATGCAATGGAGAATTTTTATTAGTTTGGTGCAAAGACATCATGACAGAGACACATGTGATGTGAAAGATGTCTCCTGCGAACCTCAAGGCTGACACTAGATGGCAGCAGGGCGCTGAGCCACACATTTCAGACAGACTGCAAAATGTAAATTAGCACGTGAAATAATGCAAATTATATCTGACATCTCCGGTTGAGCCTGAAACTATTTTTTCCTAAACTCTTACAGCCGCGAGGCAGTGCAGTCAGTCGCTCTGTCAACACAGGAAATTATGCTAATCCTGAGTTTGCATGTGCAAACAGATGTAAGGTAAATATTAACAGATGACTTTACATCACATCAGAGAGCAGAATTCTGTGTGTCATATGACGTTTATCAGACAAAACTGACAACTGTACTTCTGTTCTGCAGAATGATCAAATATTTGACACCTGATGCTGGTATTGTGTTGCAGCTTTTGCATAGTTTCCCGTATTGCACCGTCTCTCCCTGGATCTCAATACGCTGACGGAGAGGATCAAAAGGTGCCCCAGCCACAATGCATTAAAACCCCCAAATTGCATTCAATTCTATCTTTTTCTTCTATATCGTTGATAACTGCAGTCTGTAAACATGATTTAGCAAATTTTGTCTTTATCTAAAACTTTAAAGAGCTTTTTGTTGAATGAGTAACTAGAAAAAAAACTGTTTTGATCTTTATATCCGTTAAATATAAGAAAAACTATTTCAAAACCAAAGTTCTACATGTTAGGACATAAAAACTCTCTGATGCTTATCAGGTCTCAACATGAGTTACAGATAAATTTAGTGCCTCCCACTGCACTCAGAAGAATTATATGTGTAAGTTACAGCTAAGTGCTGCTCATCACATGTACTTATCTTCTTATCATCATCAATGTGAGCGCCTCTGTGAAACCAAACGTTTGCTGCTCTGGTTCATTAAGGTGTGTTAACACAATGCGAAGGAGGAAAGACATCAGCAATCTCTTTAGAGAAACAATTGTTGCTGCTGATCAATCTGGGGAGGTTTTCAAGGTCCATCATTCTGCTGTAAGAAGATCATTCTCACTGGAAATCACTGATAAAATCTTACCAGGATTGGTGACAGTAAAATTAGAAAAAGACTGAACACATATAGCTGGTGTGGAAAGGCAGCAGGAAAAAGTTGCTTCTTTGTTTTTTAAGCAAGAAGAATGTCGTAGCACAGCTTAGTATAGCAAAGCTGCATCTAAACAAACCAAAAGACCTGTATCTTTTGGAAATGAGACCAAAATGGAGATGTTTGTTCATAATACAGAAACCTGAAAAACAAACACGGCATATCTGCAGAAACATCTCATACCAGCTTGGCTGAGAGCAGGAGAATAATCCCAAACAACAGCAGAGTGATAGAAAAAAGAAAAGAATCAAAAAGTTGCAAAGATCCAGTCAAAGTCCAGACCTGGATCTGCCTGTCATGCTGCGACGGGACCTTCAGAGAGCGAGTATAAACTAGAGCTGGTAATTTTCAATAAACTGTAGAAGCGTGGGCCAAAATTCCATCACAATGATGGAGATACTGATTATTACTTCAACTTACTGCTTCTAAAGTTGGATCTAAAAGTTGCTGAATCATGGAACATGTAATATGTCTTAGTATTTGTTTTATTTTTTAAACAAAACTAAAAAATAAGCAACAACCCTGGATAAAATATGTGATGTTATTTGTCTTACTTAGATAGGGACCTTTTATTTATACAGAAGTAAAGAAAATGTAGTTGATGCCAACAAAAGAGAGTGTGTAGTTGAAGCTAACTCTGTTCATTCACAGAGCACAATTTACAAATGAGTACACTTCTGGTTTGATGTCAGAAGTGGTTTTATTTACCTCATTTGTAGACCTGCTGAGGACCAGATTATTAAAGATTACGTCTTGGACTGTAAAATCTTTTTTTTAATACATGCTAATGAATACAGATATTGTGCGAAAACATGCGTGAGAGCGACTCTAATAGGAAGTGCGGGGCACACCTGGAGGACAATAATTTGCATGTCTCCATATGAATGGAGAGAATTGAACACACAGACTGAGTCATGCTTCAGCAACGACACAACATACACACTCATCCAAAGTCAGGAACTCACATGAACAGAAAGCTACTGCACCATTTACTGACTGGGCTTGTTTTATCGTCACAGTCATTTCAGGGCCCTGTCTTTGCGTATATCTAATTATTGCTGGCTGACTAAGTCACCATAATGTTAGTCGAACGTTGGAAACTGGGCTGTCAACAAGAGGAGGGAGCCACCCAGTAACATCCATACTGGAATGTCCTGTTTGTGCTCGCCACAGCCGGACTCGCTGTAAATCTGATTGAGCTAAATTACAAAGTCATGGGAGTCAGTTTGCAAGCATGAATGAGGAGCAGAGGGGGGGAAAGGAAAATACCTGAGTGGTTATGGGAGCACCAACCACCTGAGGAGACAGAAAGCAGGGAGGAAGGAAGCAGCAGCAGGGAAACCATGAAGGAGAGGGAATGAATGTAAAGACAAGACAAGATGCGGCTGCACTGTGTGAGCCAGGGGAGACATTAATAACGTGGATAAAAATATGAAAATAAAACATAGGTGAGCATAAAGTCAGATTGTACCTGCACGGGACCGCCACCCAGCTCCTCATCCAGCTGAGTGCTGAGGATCGCACAGGCCCCGATTTCATCCTGACTGGAGTCCATCCCCTGCCTGTAAAACAGAAAACGTATTACCTCCATGTACAGCTCACAGGCTGACCAATCACATTACAGCTCCTTGAGATTTAAACTGTAATTGTAAACATATCTGTCAGGTAACGTTTATTTACCGTTTTCCACGAAAAAATAACACAGATGCATTAAAAGTTGAAACTACCAGGATTCATCAGGCTCAAGAACTTCGTTTTTGTAGCTATACAAAGACGATGACCCCAGTAAGAATCTTTTGGATAAGACTCTCCAATCATATGGGAAATGATTAATGCATCTCTTGACTGACATTTCCCGGATAGCAGACACGTTTGGGACGATTTGGGCTACTTTTGGCACTTGTAGCTCCATCCCGGCACTGGCCAGTCTACTGTGGGCCACATGAGGTCCAGATGTGGGCCTGGACATCATGTGTTATGGCAAAAACTGTGGACCAGTCCTAATACGGCAAACCTTTCTTATGGTAATATCTTTGTGGTGGTCATGCGGCAGCTACACTCACATTCAGACATTCACAACATTATTTTGCTATCTGGGAAATGTTCTCTCAGGGTTAAAAGATGTAATCAAAGCTAACGGTGATTCTCTGACAAATAAACAAAAAAAGACTGTAATCTACTTTAGTCAGCATCCTAGCTGAGTTTATATATTTCAAAGCCCCATTCTGACTTTTATTAATTCCCTAAAAGCTTAATGTCAGTGAAAATACTGTAGTTCATAGGCTAGCAGTTCTTGCTAGCTTACAGCTCCTGCATTTGTGGTGGCTAGCAAACTTAGCTGTAGCTAATAAGTCAGAGCTAGCTTTCTAGTGAGGAATAATCGAAAGTGTTACTGCAATTCTGATACTTCCAATTGCATGAACCCTATTACTGTGTTTTTAGAAAGTGTATAGCAACTGTGTCACCTTTCCAGCCTGATCATTTCTCCTCCTATCTTGCGATTACTGCTGTTTTTATTGGTTCCATACTGTACAACATTTCTACATTAGCTCTGAAGCTGTACAATAAACCGTTCTTTGTGAGCTGAGGCCTTTGGTGTAGAACACATTTAATATACATAAATATGATAGTGGCACACATTCTTTTAATATATTAACCAGGGTGAAACCCTGAATTTTAGCATTTATATCTCAAATCTAATAGTCTTGGTTTTTGAACTCCTTGATTCAGTGTTTTTAAACCTTTTTTTGGCCAAGGTATGTTTTTTCAATGAAAAATGACACACACATACACAGAAAATGTTAAACATTAAACTCTGTAGCCTTTATCAGTTATTTGAAGTCATTCTTGTCAAAGTTTCTTGAATAGAAATCCAGTATTGTTTGGCCTATTATTTGCAGATATCAATTAATTTGTCTTCAAAACACACCAGACAATCTCTCAAGGCACTCTAGCGTGACACGTCACAGTGGTTGAAAAACACTGCCTTAATGTTCATGATAAGGTGATCATATGAGAGAAAATCAGCCTGGAGCCATAGCTCTCTCCCAGATTTCTGGAATCCTTGGGACACTTTATATAATTTTATTGGGACACTTTATAATTTGTTGCCACACCCTGATGTCTGGGTGGCTGCAATCCACAAATTTCCTCACCACATGTAGATGATGTGTCCCTGACGTCCTCCGTGACTGTAGCTGTACAGAATAATATAACTGTCTCCTCCGTAGAACTGTCCATGTGTGGATGGATCCACTGGGACTTTATCCGACCCCTCGATGCGCCAGATCTGATGCGGTTTAGAGCAGATAAACACTTATCAGGCTGCGGGGTCCCTCTTCCTCTCTGCAAACGCAGCAGGTTGAAGAAAATAATCTGGAAAATATGAAACGATCGAATCGACTCTGACCTGTTTCATCCCGCTGCCATCATCCACCATCCCATGCTGGGCGGCCATGGCGGAGGACTCGTGGAGGCTGGCTGCATCGAAAGGCACCTTCTCGATCTTGGCGATGCTGTTGGCGATGTAGGCCACGCCTAGGCCCTCCGTCTGCTCTTTATCCCGCCAGTTTTTGAAGAACTGCTTGAAGAGTGGCGTCTCGCCCGACTCCGGCAGGATCTGGACCTGCGTGTGTTTGGGGTAACCCATCTTCTTGATGAACTCGTCGGCGGCCTTCATCGCCGCCTTTCGCTCGTCCATGTTGGCGTCTTTGCCTGAAGATGGACGACAATGAGGAATTAGGGAATTTCTGATGTCAAAACTCGAGATTTGGCTAATAGGAATATCAGACCTTTCCAGACGAAGATCTTGCCATCTGAGCCGTGGTCCAGAATGAAGCAGTCACCAGACTCCAGGGCGCTCTGGGCAAACGGGTTTTCTGCTGCAACCAGAGCGATGGACATGCCGCCGCTGGCGTTAGACACCTGCAGGATCGGAAGAAGGGGGAGATGGGAGACTTTCACTAAGACTGCTCTGCCTCCGCAACAGCATCCTGTCACTTAAAAATGATTAACCATCTATTTAATGATATTTGGTTATGTATTTGTACACTATTTTACTGATTAAATCTGTGTTTTCCAAGCTTTTTTGGGCCAAGGTCCTTTTTTTCCATAGAGAAATGACAACACACACCATACACAGAAAATGTTAAAAATCTAACTCTGTAGCCTTTATCAGTTATAGTTGAAGTCCTTCTTTTTAAAGTTTCTTGAATAGAAATCAAATATTATTTGGTCTATTATTGCAGATATCAATTCACTTGTCTTCAAAACTTGTTTTTTAGACCAATTAAGTGGAAATACATCATTTCCCATGGCACACCTGACAATCTCTCAAGGCACACCACTGTGCCACATCACAGTGGTTGAAAAAAACCTGATTAAATACTACGTGAAGTTTGAACAAGATTATTATTGTTGGTATTGAGAGTGTTTTATTGTAATTTTTATTCAACTTCATTAGTTTTCAAGAAAACCAATATACTGTAATATAAACTGACTGGTCACTTTATATGGTCAGTCCATTGTTAACACAAACATGGCAGCATTTAGTCATGTAGACATGGTCAAGATGACTTGTTTAAGTTTAAACTGAGCAATCAGAGGAGGGAAAAAAGTGGATTTAAGCAGTTGTTGGTGCCAGACGGGTCTGTATTTCAGAAACTGCTGATCTTTTGGGATTTTTCACTCACAAGCATCTCTAGGGTTTACAGAGAACGTTCTATAAAAGGCTAAATGTCCAGCAAGAAGGAATTGTTTGGGAAATGTCTTGTCAGGTCAGAGGAGAACGGGCAGACTGGTTGGATATGATGGAAAAGCAACAGCAACTCAAATAGCAACAGAGGAAAATGACTGTGGGGCGCTGAGCAAGTCCCTTAACTTCTGACTGCAACCAAGATATGCAGAACACCGTCACTGGATACAAAACGCTTCCAGCCCAAACAGATGTGCTACAGCAGCAGCAGACCACACAGACTCACCAATATTACGTAAAAGGAGACTAGAGAGATGTTCTCTGGTCTGATGAGTCTGTTTCAGCTCCAACATTTAGATATTGGGCTCAGAATTAGTGGAAACATCATGAATCATAATCCATCCTGCCTTGGATCAATGGTTTATGCTGGTAGTGCTGGTGTTAATGGTGTGGGGGATATTTTTGGCCCATTTTGGCACCCTTAGTACCAGCATGTCCTGTTTTAACCAGAGTATTTGCTGCTGACCATCAGCATGTTGGATCTATGAAGGCCGTTGTGAGGGCAGCAGAAAGTCTAAGCTGGTGCCTAATAAAGTGGCCGGCGAGTTTCTATTTCTCCTGTGACTTGATGATCTCACCTTATAGAGTTTGGCCATCTTCCTGTTTGAAGCATCAGCTTTGACGTCATCAGAAGCGCCGGGCGGCAGATCTGGTTTGGGACCTAAAACCTGGAGACGGAGGCGGAGATGCGATGAAACACCTTCGGGTTGTGACTAAGTTTGTTGTTGCAGTTCACAGGCCTCACCTCTATCATCTTCTCTCTCTCCACCCCCTCATCGCAGACGTACACCCGAGCTCTCCCGCTGCGCTCGTTGTCACGGATACCCTTGGCAACCTGAGTGGCCTTCAGCTTCTCGAAGCGGTTGCTCCCAGAGCCGCACCACTGATAAATCTCCTGAGCATTGAAAGGAAGGAGGAGATGAAGCGGAACCAGTTTCTTTTATGATGATGGTGCATGTCTGAAGATACTGGGACTCACGTCTCCCAGGTCCAGGATGAAACAGTCTCCCTGGTTGAAGCTGTCCCAGCTGACGGGCACCTCAGTTGCCCTGACGACGCGACGTCCTTTGATCTGAAGCACCCGCTGGACCGTCACCTCATTGGTGACGACGTGCTTGAATCCAGAGGCCACGCCTCCTTGCTGGTACAGAGAGAGACAGATTTTTTTAACGGTGAGCAGCAGTGACAGCCCCTTTTGTTCACAGAAGATTTTATTTTCTTGTATTGTGAAAATAAAAGCATGATAAAAACCTAATTCATAAAAAATAATAATAATAATAATAATAAGAATAATACCGGGAATCAGACTTTGCAGGCTCACCATGTATTTGATTCCAGACTTGAAGTAGCCCAGGAAGGTTTTGGACTCGTGTCCCTGCACCTCACGGTACTGAATGGGTTTCCCCCCCAGGAAGTCGTCCATTTGGACCGTAAAGATGGCCGCCGAGCCGCTCTCATCCTGGGTGCAATGATCACCTGAACCAAGGGAAACACAGACAAAATGCATTTTAATCCTGGTTTTTATTTCATCCCGTGCCATATTTGTGTTTGGTTAAAGGAGCTATACCTGACATTATTTAAATCTTTCTAAGAAAAATGGTTTCTACACAGTATATTATGTGGTAAAAGGGGGAAGTCCATAAAAATAAATGACTCATTGATTGCATATATGTACAGTGCAGGGCATTTTAGTTAGTAAAAGTGGCAAATTTTTAGCTTTGCTTTCTCTGCCAACGGGGTTAACTTCCGTAACTTCTGTAACTTCCGGATTCCGATCAGCCAGTAAGAGCGTTCCCTTAGGAAGTTACGGAGGTTAACCCCATTGGCAGAGAAAGAACGTCACGCCAAACAAGAAATCAATGAATGGTTTCAACTCAATAAGAAAATCCCTCATTCCTTTTTGACCCCTGTAGATAATACATTACAAATGCCAATCAAACTCATCACCTTATTTTATAAAGAGAGAGATAGCATTTAGTGAATTTACTGAAACCCTTCACCACCCTGCATCCTCTGTTCTGGAGCATTTTTTGTTCGCTTTAAAAATAAATAACATTATTGTAAAGTAGTTAAAAGCTTCCCTGATCAAACTGTCAAAGGCCTGAAAGGCAAAAATGGATTTTCATTAACAAATCAAATGATGAAGATGAGACCCGACATTCTCCTTAATCTGTTTTTACTGTCTGAAATTAAATCGTTTACATGTAAATGTATTATCTTAGATAAGTCTTCAACAATAAAAAAACCCCATAAATTCTGAATGAATAGTTAAACCTGATTTGCTTAAATACTTTCAGTGGATCATCATTTGACTGCAGAACAGGAGCTTATGATGTATTGCTGGTTTTATTGAAGTGTAGGATCTTAATATGTCATCCATCCCTGACAGTATCACTGTGAATGCTCCTGCAGACTGCTCCAGATGACGGAAATCGCCTTAAACAGTTTGAAATTCCACCTTTTACACGTCAGTTTTCTCAAAGGGATGAATGACTATCAAACAGGACTGCAGCTGTAGCAGAAAACTAAGAACAGAAGGATAGCCCCGTGTTCACGGTTGCCTCACCCAGCCAGAAGTGGAGGTCGTACTGCAGGTTCCCGGAGCGCTGCTTGATGGTGTTGAGGATGAGGTAGGCATCTCCGGTGTAAAACCCCCCATGGAGATTCTCGGGAACAGGCACCAAGTCGAAGTTCTCCACCCTCCACACCTGGAGGCCTGGGTTCTGTCCGGCCCGCTCGAACTCTGGGTGGTGCGCTGCCATCCTGCCTGCAGGGAAATCACACAGCCAATCCTTAAACAACTTCCTAAAATGAGGCAGGGACGCCCTGTTAGTGAGAGATTTGCCCCGGAGACCACAAAGCCACTCCTCCTAAGGCCAGGCTGTTGTCATGGATGCAAAGATAAAGTTTATAGTTTTAGTTAGTTATTAATACACTGCAGAATGAGTCACTGGTGCACTGTGCACCAAGTATTTCCTCCACCGAGCAGAAGAGGAAATCCTGTCAACTGTTGGTGACGATAGCGAATCGAAAACTACGTATTGTTACACATATATGCCAACTGCTGCCTTTGATGTTACCACAGCATCTATATGCCGCAGCACATCTTCATCAAATTGTCTCATAAAAGAGCTTTTAGTTGAGACTTCAGACTGTGAAGCAAACTTTGAACTTCTTTCTGTACAGTCTTTTAAAAAGAACATTTAATAGACTTTAATGTGACATAATGCTTATTTTAAAGGCTGAAAACTTTAATAAACTAAAAAATACTGATGTCAGAATCATTTAAACACATACATCTATATTTTTATTTAGTGCAAGAATTTTGTCTCATGGGGATGCAAAAGGAAATGAATAAAAATCTACCTCTTTTGCAACAACATAAATTTCAGAACAGAAATGGAGAGTAAACCTTGGTGATGTAAGTTGCAAGAGATCAGAGGTATAGAATCATTCAAGCACATTAAATGGCTTTTAATCAGTAATAAAACCTGAAAATCTGGGGAGATGTGCTCACACTTAATGCAGATGTTCACGTTTTAAGTTGAAAGAAACTTTTATGTTACTGAATTTATCTGCTTCTCAATTTTAAACTCAAAATATCAAATTTTAAAGAAATTTTTATGGAAACACCTTTGGGTTCAAATATCATTAGTTCAGTTTTATCCACAAGAAAATAAAAAAATTCTAAGGGCCATTGAATCATTAATCTCTGAAAGACAGCTTAACCCTGGATTTAGGGAACCAGAACTGACTGGTTTCAATGGCAGGTAAATCTGAGTATCACTGGCATTAATATGCAATGAGATACTATATTTCCTGAAAACAGACTCAAAAGGGAGCATGTAGAGGGAAAATAATTGTGGCCCCAGTATAAAACCCTGGGGGACAGGCTGAAGAAAAAAGACTGACCCAAGCCTCTGTCACACAAATAAGACCGTACAACCTTTTATACCCACACAGTGTTCCAAGTGTGACAAAAGGATGCTGTGTTCAGTGTGTCAGACGCTGGTGTGAGGGCTAAACTAGAAAAATGGCACAGTCACCGGATTCTGTGACCAAGAAATGATCATCAAACACTTCATGAATATTGTGTAATTGCTCAAATAACACCCTCTCAAGTATTTTGACAGAACTACAGTGAGAGTCTAGAGAAAATTGGAGTTAGTAAGGCTCTTTAAGCAAAGGTTCACTACTGCCTGTTTGACATAAACTGGTACAACACCTGAAGCAAGACTGCTGCAGAACAAAAAGTAGAAAAGTTAGGCACAAACGTCTTCTTTAGAAAAGATAGCAAATTTTAGAAATTGCCGTAATTAGCCACATCTGTCATTCATTTATTTATCTGAAACTATCATTTAGCAGATAAAATGTCCAAAGAAATTATTCACAACTTCACTGTATTTGACAAATCAGAAAACCACCAATAAGTTTGAAATATTTATATCTAGTATAAGATCTTTAGTCGATCAACATTTACAGATTGTGATATTTTGATCCAAGGAAACTAAGGACATCTCTGAATCTAAAGGCCAAGAATGGAAACTGCTGTTTCCATGCATGTGACTTTTAAGTCCTCAGGTGGCACTGCGTGAAAAACACATCATTAACCCACACAGGCTCTGGAGTTCATTGGAAATTTGTTTCCAACACAGTCCACCGCTCCTTCCAGACATAAACAAACACTTGATGAACATAGAGGAAGTAATACCAATCATTGGTGAGTTCTCTGACAACATCTTGAATGGACACAAAAACAGTGACGCAATTTTCTGTGGTCATATGTGTTGATGTTTCAGCTGCTTTTTTGGTAAAAATAACATTGTTTTAATACATACAGTAATACAAAGTTTTCATCTCTGTGTCAAAGATGGCAAAAACTTTCCTTCTAATCCCTGTGATGGTGCAGGCAGCAGCCTTCAGGCATCCATCCAATCACAAATACTCAGTTACAGATATTCATGCACGTAAATACCAGACACTTCAGCTGTATCTCACAGCACAGAAGACACATGGCGCCTAACCGAGAGTTTCAAGTAGATATCTGTGCTGTACTGCATTACAACCTGATGGCTTCTTAGTAGCATGAGTGGATTTGTGAGATTCATTTAATGGGAACTGAGCTTTTGATTAAACTTTTTGTCACACAAGTCTACAAACGTAATAATTTACCTGTGAATAGGTTTCACATGATAGATCATCATTTTGGGTAATAAAGCTGTGACATTTCCCTTATGTAGAAAATGTTCTGCATTTATTTCTGCCTCTGATTTATGAAGGGTACAACAAAAAGGAAGGGAAATTTGTGAATAACTATGGATATTTTTAAATGTGTTTAAATCCACATGCAAATATCAAGGGATGTGAACATGTACAATTACTACACACGCAGACATTAGAAAATGCACAAGCATTTACAGTATGTATTACCCATAGATGTTTATCCTTATTAATCCTTTATTTTAACCTCAGAGATGTGCTTATTTTCAGGCTCAAAAAGCTTCCCAAATTTCTTAAAGGATACCGTGTAATTTTTGGCCACTAGGGGGAGCTGAACCTAAACTTGGCACTGACGCAAAGTTAACCAGTTTCCATCCGTGTTTAAGAATCAAGCTGCAGACCATTTTGACCAGCTGATAGAGATATTATTCAGACTCAAGAATTCATTAAAGGTGGAGGAATGTGACTGAGTGCTCATAGTTATATATGATCCATTTTATCATCCAACTGTTATGGAAACCTCAGCATTAGCCTGTAGCTTCTGGGACATCACAGCATAAGGAAGCCGCAAAACTAAACTAAGCGAGGTACTACTTGTTATGTTACTACTTTGATATCTACATAAATTATAGGAAATGCATTTTTTGCACAAAAATGTTTAGGTTGTCATGTTAGCTTTGGTCTGTAGCCAATTAGCTTTAACAAGTTAGCTTGGTCTGTAGCCGATAAGCTTCAACTAGCCACATTTAGACACAGACGTATCCTGCAACATTCTACAGCTCATCAGGACTTACTGTTGTTTTTTTTAGAATAAATGCTGCTGGAAGATGTGAAAAAGTTAATCACACTTTGGTTTGTTTGTACAAATTACACTTCTGAAGCTTTCCTTTTCTGGGCTCTTCACGTTTTCACCTTCATACTTTTTTATTGCCAGTTAAAGGAATACTTACAGAGTGCTTACAGAGACAGGGACAGGGGTGCTTACACGGGAGTGCTTACAGCCCCTGTCTCTGTAAGCACTCATTTCACACTACCAGTGAAAAGTTGAAACACTGACTGGTACTGTACAAAAATCTACTTAGTCACAGCTTAAAGAATTTAAAATTTTGGCATCAAGATTCTTGTCATGTCACGTTAATGCTGCCTGACAGAAAGCAGTCTGAGGATGCATGTTAGGGTGAGCAGGAAGAAAGACCAGGCCCATGGCAATGAGTGGACTGCTGACCAACAGCAGATGAGCTGAATCTCATATTAGCACCAGCAGGACTTCCAAGCAACAAAATTAGTAACAGACATAAGATAAAACCCAAACAAAAATGTGATTTCTACAGTCCAACAATCTTCACACATGGGATGTGTCGCTAATGTGTTTTGGACATTTGGACCTATCTTTGGAAGAATGGGCTGCTTTACCAATAATGTCCTCTTTTACATATGACATTAATACAGATCTTGCCATATTTGTAAAAAAATATTAATTTAAAATGTTCTCCTACTGATTAAAAGAATGACCAAAGCTACTAAAGTAAGGCCACAGTTTGAAGTTCTAGCAAACTTGAATAACTCATTTAGTCAATTTTTCCTCTACATTCCTTTTATCTGTGTACCAGTTTCTAATTTCCTCTACATGACTTCACAAGTGTAATGGCAAAGGATAAATTTATTTTATTGCTATTAGGTAATTGTCTGTAAAACCCATCTTTAGTGAGGAAAAGGCCTGACCACTTAGGTATTTGAGGAATCCACTGCATCATCACATTCTGGTCTGATAACACTGGAACTGTCTGATTCCTATCCCTGTGGATGTTGCAGCTGTCTGTGTGTGTGTGTGTATGTGTGTGTGTTTGTGTGGATATTTGGGTGTGTGGGAGTGGGACGTGTTGTGTCCTCATACCATAATAGGCTTCTCTGAACAACTGTCCCATAATTCCCGAGTCGTAAGTATAAACAGCCTCAAATGGAAGAGAAAGACGGGGAGGAGAGTCGGTATAACTTTCACTCACTTGACTTCAAATACAAACACACACACGTCGGACCCTAATTCACCCTCTATTTCAGACAGCAAGGTTTCCGGAAGGAATTTTAGGCATCCCAGGAACTATCTTCCTGATTCCTACAGCCTTACTCTCAGACTCGTGGTGTCTAGATCCCCAGCCAAGAAACACATTCACACAAAACACTGTCCAACCATTTGGAAACCCTGAATTTACGTTGTGACTGAGCAGCGGGGAATGTTGCTGTAATCCTGGCCGTGCCGAACCAAGAGTTATGAATTCCACTGGTGATGCTGAGCTGGCACACATTCACAGGAAAAACCACAGAGACAACAGGATACGCAGAGGATGTTCAGCAGGGAAGAGAGGGAAAAAGTGTCTCATTTAATTCAAATATGTAACTCAAGAAGCAGGGCGTTTACCGCAGCTTGTCTTGTCCTCACTCTCCTGCCTGCTCGTATCAGCTCCACACAGTCAGGGTAATTTTTCCACTGTGAGGGTGAAGTGAGGGTCTGTCCTCTGCTGTGTTTAAACAACACAAAATAAGCTGGTAAAGACACAATAAATGCCAGAGGTTTTCCTTTGATAGGGGTGGCATGTTCACTTCACAACCAGAAGTATGTGGACACCCGAACCATGGAGCATGGCTGCAGAAGACACAATTAATCCCCAAATCCAAACAAAAACACAACAGATCAGGCTTTGTACAGAAGGACTTAGCCTTACTGTGCATGACGAGCAAAAATAATGCACCAATGAGTCCCATAGAAAAGCAACAGGCCCAGCTGTAAACTAATGTATTAGGCTATAAGTACTTTGTGTATTGTTGGGACAATAATAGTCTTCTCTCAACAACAAGAGGTATAACAGCATTAACATTAAAAATGGAAAGAAATAACACAATTTTTTTCCAGTTTGCAAATTTTGTGTTTCTGTGCATTTTATGATAAAAGCATGTTGTGTTACTCATTGATGAAAAGTGCTTTACAAATAAAATTTGATTTGATTTGATAATGTTTCAAGGGTAATAACCGCAGCGTGCTGGGTGTCTCAGAACTTTAACATCTGACAGAACGTTGCGTAAAAGTTAACACACCCCCCTGGAATTTTTTCATCCGAAACACAAAGAAAAGCTTGTTGATTTCTTAAAGGACACCATGTAACTTTTGACCCACTTATCAGCCTAATGTGAGGGATAATGGATGAGTTCTGGGGTCAGTATAAAGTGCTTGACACATGTCTGCACTCCGAGGGGTCTGCCCTCTTCAGAAACCAGACATTGTAAGTTTGCAGAAACGGATCTGTCTGTCATGGGATCATGTGACCTGCAGCGCTTTGCTTTACAGCTCCCCCACTATAAACACAGATGACTCTGCTTCATGCTACGTGTTCGTCCTCTTCAACTGAAAGTTTGTAATGGCTGAACGAAGTAAGAAGGTGAAAACGGTGGCGACTGTTTAATTTTGCAACACTGTCATGAGGTCTGTGGGAAGTTGGATGTTTAGCTCCCCTAATGGCCAAAAAACAGACAGTATCCCATTAAAGGAGCTATACCTGATATTGTTTGAATCTTTCTAAGAAAAATGGTTTCTACACGGTAAATTATGTGGTAAAAGGGGGAAGTCGGACTTACCCCTAAGTCCATAAAAATGAATGACTCATTGATTGCTCCTATGTAGGAGTCCATGACATGTTAGTTAGCGATAGTAGCTAATATTTAGCTTTGTCATGGCGCTCTCTCTGCCAATGGGTTTATGCGCAATCAATGAGTCATTCATTTTTATGGACTTAACCCTTTTACCACATAATATACCGCGTAGAAACCATTTCTTAGAAAGATTAAAATAATATAAGGTATAGCTCCTTAAAGAAATAATCTACCCAGCTACTAGGGCTGAAAAATATATCGTTATTGTATCTATTTCAAGATATGATCATTCAAGATATTAATATTGAAAAAGCAACAATATAAAAGATTTGGATTTCCCTGCATGTACAGATCTGGACGTCTGTACTTTTCTGAAAAATACTTGGTTTTCACCGAACCCGTATCATATTGATATCGAGATATCTGGCATGAAGTTTTCTCCATATCGTTCAACCCTACCAGCTACTCTAGCACACAATGGGTTGTGTGGTCTTCTTGTGTTTTTTCTTTTTTTTGAGGAGCATATTTAGGAAAGCTCTATAAACCCTGAGATAATACAAAAACAAGTTGATACAGATTCAGCTGTTCGAGGAGAATGTCTTATTTCCACTAGATGATATAGGCTGAAGTGAAAGCCTGGACTTTTATCACCATGCTAATGCCTGTCTTAACATTTTGAGAGAACTATTCCCCTCCATCATTAAAACACCAATGGGGGCAACGTCTTCTTGAAGACTGTTTTTCGTCCCTCAAGTTGAGGTTTAGAAATGTGCTGCATTTATCCAGAGTCCAACACTGAGGCTATGACCGTAGAAGCCCAACAGCTCGGTGAAAAACAAATTACCGAATATTTTATCTGTCCGCTGAAAGCACTTTTCACATTTTCTTTCTGCTGTTGCGACTGAGTTTCAGTGTTTTGAGTGTGAACCGTCTGAATAAAATCAAAAATGTGTCACACTCATAGCCAATTCCTGCTCGCTTGTTCATTCAAATTTGAGATCTCACAATCTGTAGTGGACGACGGGTGAATGAGTGCTTTGGAGTGTGCGGGCGGTGGAGTACTATGCCCATGAAAGACTCCTCTACTCCCACTCAGTGGGAAGAGAAGAGTGGGCTGCTGTGGAATTGAGAACCCTCGTCCTCTTCACTACAGTGGATGAGAGCCACAGGGTCCGCGCTAAGTGCTACCGGGCACTATTACTGTGAAAAGGACTCCTCTCTAGGGTGTCCTTTCAAGTGTCTACTGAACGGGACACTACTGAGAGCCATAGCCAGTGTGTGTGTGTGTTTGTGTGAGTGTGTCTTTGAGCCAGCATGTGTGGGCCAGTGCACTTGCTTGTATAATGTGTTGCTGGGAAGGTTTGTACCGCTGAAACCAGATCAGGTATGTGTGACAGCCACTGCGTGAGTGTGCATTTATAGAGCAGCGAGTGTGTGCCAGGTTACAGTATAAATAGAAGGTAGTGTGTTTGTACAAGACACTAATAGCTGAATGGCTGATATTAGTGGATCAGTTTCCATCACACTCTGTGGCGTAGAAGCGCCTGATTCAGCAGGTGTCTCCCCTGAATGTCCTCGATGTTCTCTGGCTCCTCGGTTAGTTCCTCAGTGTCCTGAGGAGGGTTTGCCTTGTGATGTGGCTCTGACTGCCAACCTGTGAGGGGTCACACTCACTAACAAAATATGAATCCAGGGAGGTTTTTTTTAAGCCTCATCAAAGAGATTGGGCTCAGGGTGCTGAAGGAGAAGTTAACATGGGGGATCCTTACAAAGCAGGTTTTTCATTCATACTTTAGATATTAGTTCATTTAGAAAACACATTCAATTCAAAGAGGGTAAAAAGAATAGACAAACAAATAATGACAAATCAGAATACTTTTTCAACACTAAAAAATGTTTTATTTCTACAGGCTAGCGGATTAAAAAAAGTCAAATTGCATACTAATGAATACGACAATATTGGACCTTGTTGTGGCAAAGCTTTGCTACTTTACTGTAAAAATTCTCAGTGGGTATCATCTGTGCTTGTTGGCAACATGCACCCTTGAAACCTTTAGGATGGCAGTGTTTTTAGTTAATGGAGAGGGGAGGGGATCTCTTTGAGTAAGTAGACAAAGCTGATTAAGTGTGTCTTCAGTTTCTCAATTGGTATAACATGGCACAGTGAGGGGTTTTAATCCCCATAGAGGTGTATATGATGGAAGTGTAAGTACTTGTGCTGCTTTGTGGATAATTTGATAGAAAATTAGCCAGATGGTGTACCACTGTGGTTATAACAAGACCTTGTCTCTCTCTCTTTTTTTTTCGGGGGACTTCACATAATCATGTGTGAATCATTTCAACTTCATACTTAATTGGTGGTAACATTGCATTTAGGTCAGGGGCATGTTTCCAGGATGCTTCTTCCCTCGAAGCATTGCCAGTGTTTGGAAGTAGGAGAGACTAACCCATATGCTCTGTTATAATTTTAAAAGCAAAATGTCTCATTTTTGCTTGTTACTGCTTTTTAGCTGCTGAACTGATCAGGACTTCCTGAATTGTATTTTTCTTTTCATGGTTCTTCAAACATTTTTAATTACACGTCTGGACTGCTGGCAGGCCAAAATTAACCCCCAGACTCTTACTCTAGAGCCATGTTGAGATCATATATGTTGAATGTGGTTTAGAATAAACTCCACTGTCTGCAATCAAGTATGGTTTATCCACTACCTGATCTTTTTGCCCTCAAGTGACACAGATCAGATCGGATATTTTCTTGCCACTGGAGTACATTATGGCTTCAAAGATAAATTGCATTGTGGATTAGTCAGAAACAAGTGTTTACTGAATCTACTGCTATGATGTGGCCTGGAATGATGTACGTCATTCTAATCTCAAGAGTCTTAATTTTCCAGTGGTGTGTATAGGTGGATGGTAGACTGAATGAATACATATTAATTGTCACATCCCACATACCTTACATCTTACCAATTAATTAAGTGATGCACAAGATGTGCTAATAATGAATGAAGAAAAATGTAGAAAACTGTGTTATGAACAATCAACACCATCTGGAGAAATAGTTTAAAAAGAAAGAAAGGGGCAGAAAGTTAACTCTGACGCTTTAACTAGTGCTTCAGTCCAATCTAGGCCCTTACTTTCCTTTTCTTTGTTCAATATTTTGCTTATAGTTTAAACATGACTTCATTTGCTCTGCTACTATAGCGTCTGTGTGTATATCTATGTGACATGTTGTTGATACTTGGTTAAGGTTGGATATTTAATGTATGTTTATCTAGCAAAATGTGTGGTTAGGTGTTTAATTATTACTATATGTTTATTTGTTTTGTTCATGTTTTCCACTGTGCAATGGTGATTTACTCTCCACTTTTGCTTTGAGAATAATATATCCATGATATCTTCTCAGGCTTTTATTCCTCAGCCAACAGGAAAGTTTTTCAGCTTTGCCTCCTCACCGCTGTTATTTTATAAACAAGTAACAAGGTTTTACAGTCTTGTAACATAATCCAGTATCACAATTAACACCCTTCTCTGTGAATTGTAAATTTATACTTTTGCCTATACTTTTTACTATTTTGGCAAGTGCCTGATGAAGGGTCGAAAAAACTGATGTCTATAATACATGAGGTGGTGCCATTTTTGGATCGCGTTCAGTTTTTATTAGGTTTAGTTTACATTTGCAAATGGAAAATTGGTCACTGATTAAGGTCTTCAAAGGTGTTCATTAGCTCAAGCCGGGATTTCTGCCAAAGATTTGTGTCAGCTTTTAATGTAAAATGGCCCAAGGGGCTGTAGATCACAGCCAGTCAGTATTGATTTTCCTCACACCAAATTCTCAGAACCCTTTAAAGATACCATCTACCATAGATGTTGAAAACACAGAATTATTTGTGTAGAAAAGTTATTCTTAAACTGTTGAAATTTCTGTTTTTTTCACTGTAATGTGAGTCCAAGGCTATCGAATGTCTTACTCACACTGAGTTGCATTTTTATTCACCTTTGATTCGTAACCAATTATCTATTTAACCGTAAGAAGGTAATCCATGTGTTTAAGTTTTTCTAAACAAAAAACAAAACTTTCCTCATTTCAAACGGGGTCCCATATTTTTCAGATACAGGATTTTATATTCTATATTTCCATGACATCCCTGCAGGCAGGGAAACCACATATGTTTTGCCTTGTTGAACCCCTATGAACAATCCTTGTCACCTGATCGTAAGTCTAAAGTGCTCTGTGCTTGAGACACACAGAGCCCTGTCTGATTTCATGTCTGATCACATGCATCTTCCAAATAATCTAGCGTCATCAGTTCTGTAAACGGATGATAATGATGAGTTTTAAAGCAATTTTGTTTTAACACCACATCATGTATTATGATAAATACATTTTAATCAACATTGTAAGCTATCCATCTGCTGTGTGTGTGTGTGTGGGGGGGGGGTTGCTTGAGTCTAATAAGTAACACTATGAGAGCACAAAGTCTTTTCAGCTTATGAGGAGTTATCAAAATTTCCTGCAGTTTGACATGGGATGAGGAGGTTTGTGTTTCTGTGCACGGCCATCAAATGACAGGTGTGTGATCATGTTCGGGGCTCATACGTGTTTGTGATCATATACACATATGGGTGTTACACAAGCTTATAATTACACTGTCAGGAGGAGTTTGTGTGGAACAGTACACATGTGAATACAGTATGGTGGCACACATACGTGCACGCACACACACTTCACTTTAACAGCATCATGAGTTGGCAGTGAGCTCGTTTTCCACCTCAGGTCAGGCTTAGTTCACGCACAAAGAGTGTGTATGTGTGTGTATGTGTGTGCGTGTGTGGTAATCCTGCTCCAGTTTTATTTTTAAAGTGAGCTCAGACAAAGGCCTCCAGTCAGACTGCTCTGAGAACAGGACCTTGGGAACATGACCAGTGGCTGTTGCGTCATGGTGTGTGTGTGTGTGTGACAGAAAGCAAGACAGAGTGGATCTGACTTTTTTCTTGTAAAGAAGTCACTTGTTCAAGCTGAAAACGAACAAAGGGGGGGGGGGGGGGGGGAGCTATGGAAGTTCCTTGCCAGATTTTCAAGATTGTGCACAGCAACAAACTCCCAGCGGTTCCCTTGAAAGCTGGCTTAATGGACATTTGAATGTCAAGGGACGTCACTATATGATGTCATAGGAAGGATTTTATATGTGATAGGGACCAATCACCTACACACAGACTCACACAAAGTGTGAAAGCACAGTGGATGCAGTGTTGGCCTGCACACAGATCTTAAACAGCATCATGAGTTGGACGGCAAAGTGCTTTCTCAACAGGTTTGCAGAGAGCAAAACAAAGAAGAAGGGGACAGAAGAAGAGGAGAAAAAGGGAAGGAGATGAAAGGATAAGACATTAAAAAGGACACAGTAAAAGCAAGAAAGTTGAGTATGACAGTATTTAAAATAGGGGACACAGAAAAGATGAGTCAGGAGAGACAAGAAAAGGGAAGAGAGGAGAGAAAGGGAAGGAAAGGAAAGATAAAAGACAGAGGATCATCGCTCCAACGTTTGTCTTTTCTATTATTCTTTGGAAGCTTCCCAATCCTGTAGACACTAGAGATCCCGGGGAAGCCTTGCCCCGGTTACATTACATCACACACACACACACACACACACACACACACACACACACACACACACACACACACACAC